>JAECUM010005490.1:0-135383 GCA_016617855.1 Megalonaias nervosa | reverse complement strand
TATACCGTAGCACGTATCGCGGTACGTTCAGAATACCGCGGTACAAAATTTTTCGCGGTACCCAACTCTAAGATATATATATATATATATATATATATAGAGAGAGAGAGAGAGAGAGAGAGAGAGAGAGAGAGAGAGAGAGAGAGAGAGAGAGAATGAGAGTATTTTTGTCTTTCTGTCTCGACCTATCTATATGTTTGTCTCTCGGTCTGACTGACTGTCTACCTGTCGTTCAAAGAACGTTGAGAAAAGATTTGACAACCATTCCTCGTATGAACAGTAAGAATGTGAATCTTCCAGTCAAAATTCAGATTACTTCAGCCGAACAATGAAATTAAAATAAATTAACTTTAAAAAAACAAAACAAACAACAATACTTATGAACCTTATAACACCCTAACTTCTTTATTCCTATTGTACTTTGGACGATAACAGTAATCAGAACACTTTCAGTAATATTACTTGTTCCCTGTTATGAAAAAAATTGTGGTCGGGTTTTTAAAAAGCAATAAAGGTACCTGACGACCGTTTCATTTTTCGGTATTGACGCATGCTCATGCTTGACTTCATTTACTGAGTTCTACGTACTTATCCAACCACTTTACCGATCTTTAAGCTAACATTGACATTACAATAAGTGCCTTTTCACCCCATGTGTAAACAAGTAGTTAACTTTTACATCAGGTCGATTAATATCAGAATTTAGAAATACGTGAAGATTGGCCTGCATAGAAACGATTTTTTTATTTGTGTGTTTTTGCCGCTTTGTTTACTGCTGCTAATGATATTGTCTACACTGTTATCTTTTTTCTAGTTAACAAAAAAGTATTCGGCAGTATATATGAAAAGCATATTAAAAGAAAAAATGAAAACACTTGAGGTGGATTTTTCGTCCTATCTGCAACCTTCTTTCTTAATTCTTACGATACTGAATGGTGTGCTTACTATATAGTATATCTTCACCAGTAGAACTACAGGGTTATCTTAAAGCTTGATCACCGTTGTGAAAATTGGTCTAGTCCTGGAAATCTAAGACTGCTTATATTGTAATTTTATGAAATCAACACAATCATCTATTTTATACATTTTGAGAAGTCTGTCCACTCTGTCCAAATTCAGATGAACTATGGATTCTATTCCACAAAACAAGAAAATTAAGTTTTACATGGGTCTTTGTTTTCTTTTTTATCTAAGCGTGACAGCTTCCGGTCGGCCAGATTTTCCTCTCCATATCTTAATCAAATAAAACGGTCGTTTGAATTCATCAATTTGAATACATTGTTTGGATTCCCGAAATATATATTTGCCTAACAAGCGAGTTCACCAAATACCTTCGAAAGTATGTCAATAGAGTGTGAAAACATTAAAATATTTGAGAAGAAGAAACATAAGGACACACACACATACACACACACCCCCAGGGCCTATAGATACTACGTGTCTCAGTTTAAAATTATTCCTATTCTACATCTTCTTTTCAGATATTCTAATGTTGTCATACTCTATGGATAAAATGTTAACGGCATTTGAGTTAATAATACAATGCTGCAAACGCTTTATCATTAAGACCACAAAAGTTTAGTTTTCAAACGATGCGATTCAGCGCGAATCATCAGTGGTGTGTGTGTGTGTGTGTGTGTATATATATATATATATATATATATATATATATATATATATGTGTGTGTGTGTGTGTGTGTGTGTGTGTGTGTGTGTGTCCAAATAATACCCGTTATGGTAAATTACTACACTCATGAGGTTGTATTATTTCATTGCCGACCTTTATCTTTGTCCAAAAATGTTTAATATGATCAAGCGCAACTTTGCAACTGCGCACAACCACCAAAACTAACGTTTAACAGAATCAGGCGCCCAGATATAAAAGGTGGAATGGGAGTAATTGCATGCTCCTAAGTTACAGTATGATAATAGATGTTTTGTAGTTTTTTACTGATATAGATTAAAGCATTTTACCCCTCCCTCATGACTTTGTCCTCATTTCACGCGCACATCCTAACGCGTGCACGTTGCTCGCAGGTGTCCCTGCAGGAGGAAAGTCGTGGGGGAGGAGGTAGAAGACTTCAACCTAAATCAGTAATCAACAAAACCTCTATTATCATAATATTCAATCACTCGAATGCAAATCATACGAGTAATGATTATGGAACCTACCATAAGTGCGCTGGCAAGCATTTACTCGATTTTCACTGCCTGTAAATCCACAACCCTCCGGTTCCGTATTGGTGCTCGGGGTCGCTGTGGTTTTCCATTTCCGCCAAAACGATCTCGAACTCAGCCATGGTAATCGTTTTGTACACGATATCGATTGAGTAAAGTTTAGTAATTGTATTGAGACTGCTCTGTGCCGCCGAGAGAAGTTCTGAATAAATACGTATTCGCGAATGCAGCGATGAGGAGGTGGTTTTACTAGCACCGCCGTTCACATCGGTTACTACTGATATGGCTCCAACAACAATTCCGACTGATGTACCTAAAATATTTTTAATGTAGTCGTGATTCCAGCCACACAAAGGCAATCGGTGATTCCCCAAATAGCATCAACGACTGCACACATTCGTTTGTGTTTCTTAAGCGAGGCGGTTCTTTTGTCGATTTCATATCGCAGTTGCTGTCCTGCTTCGACTATTTTCTCGCGTCGGTAACACTGAGGGTCTATCCTAGTTCTTCTTATGAAAAACGTGATCACGTAGTATAATTGCTCGATAGGCAGACCCTGTTCAAACTCATCACGTCCAGGTGCAACACGAATACGCAATTCTAACCCATAATTTATTTTTACTGGCACAATTGTCATAAATTTATAGAAAATACTGACAGAGGAATATTTAAGTCTTTGGCGATTGTGCGTTCTTGGGACCTAGCACGGCGTTCGTATCGATACAAACCAATCATGCCATTTAATTGTGTCTGAAATGATCTTTCTCGTCTTTGTCCAAAGAAAGCTACGCGAACAAGTGTGCCCTTGTTAAAAAACAGTTGAATGGTACGATTCTTTGCTTTTAAACTAAGTAACAGAAAGATGAAAAACAAGCAAGTTTTGTAACATCAACAAATTCTCTGAGTTATAAAATGAAAATTAAAGAGGAACTATGAATTAAATCCTAAAAGTTATAACACAAGTCCAAAAGTATAGAGAGTTTCTAATTAATTATTAGCTTTAATGTGCTGATGTACCAACAGTCTTGATGTCTCACAATTATATTTTCCAGAATGCCTTTAAGTGAATTCACAATAATTCCAAAATAGTGTTAATCAAGTCATAACTCGAACAAATAACTCCTCTCAAATTATATCTGAACATTACTAAATGTGATTTCACAGAGATTGATATTAAAATAGGAATGAATAATTTTCTCGATCACACACCTATATAAAATCCCAATTCACAATAAGTTGACCAGGATATGGGTCAAAAGTTTGCCTCTAGAACATTCGAAAATTGGTAAATAAGGCTAGACCTTGAACTTAAAATTTTAGTAAGCAACTTAATTGTAGCTTACAAACAAGACATAAACCAGGCAGACAATAGAATTTCCGAGGGAAAACCAAAGTCCTGAACTCAAATCTAAGTAAACATTTTGTTTGCAAAAGATAATTATCTCAAAGTATAATCTACGTAGTCTTTGATAAATTCCACCGAAACACCAGAGTCTCTGATCACCTCGATTTCAATGATTTGGGCCAGTTTCTATGCAACAGCACCTCATAGCTTCACAACAACTTGAATATCCACGTCATATGTTCGGAGTTTACCAGTTTGATCTTGGAAAAATCACAAGCTCGTCCGCCCCCACGAGTGTTTCCAGACGATACACGAGTTGGTCTACAGAGACACAGGCTCCGATGTCGTCCTGTGTTTGGGCGAACTTGGCAGAGAGACTCGTTGTTTATCAACAAATTCTTTCAAAATTAAAACGGCATTATCATCGGCAGTAAATTGTTCAATATCAGTTGTAAAATCTTTCCACTTATAACCAATGGCTTTGCATTTCCCCGTCAACACCATAGATATCATTTTAGGCCTTTCTTCCTCGATACTTTTTTTAATTTATTTTCTATTTTTAGATCGGTTTCCACAATATATTTTTCCATGTTAAAGGTCTGTTAGCAGTGAAACATATGGGATTATTAATAATCACGTCTCGAGCTTCATCCTTAAAGAATTGAGTGGTGGTTTCTCGTGGTCCCTCGCTCTCCATACTCTGCTATGACATCACTGGCAGGTTTTGACATTATATTTATCATGTTTGTTTATATTGTCGTGTCCAAACCGGCTTGATACTTACGTGGTCCGCCAAGTCAAGTCGATAAGGAGGAAACTATATGGATATTGGATGGCCTCCGCAAACATATTCCGAAACTCATCAGACGAATAATCAACAGCACACCAATTGCAATGAATCTTTGCGAGACTATGCATCTCAATGCCACGACATATTAACATGTTACAGTTGTCCCGAATCACTTTTAGCACGTGTGGGTATCTTTGTGTGATATAGATAACGTTTGTGTTTTTATGTCGGCCTCGGGAAAATGTTCTTGCGGAATTGTCTTGGTGTTCAAGCATCATATTGTCGTACACGAAAAGATTATTCTCACTCGCATCAAGGTCGTCAACAGTAGGGGCTTCATCGACTGTGGAAAATTAATCAACAGTGGAAGATTTGATTGTTGGTGATGACTTTAGCACTACGGTACCGTAGCGCTGCTGTAAAATCTCTGATTACATTATAAAACGGCTGATCCTCTGCCAACGACGCAATTATGTACAACAGATCGCACGTTAACCATCACAAAACCATATTCAACAACAACTGAGTTTTCCCTGATCCAGCCGGGCCGGTAATCAACGCAGGAACTGAGTTTGGAGACATCACACCGTGCTTGGGTAGTTTGGGCTCTGCATGCGCAGAGAAGTAAATAACATCGAAATTTCTCTTTTGTGATGCCATATTAAATATCACATGTTGTATAACACAATCATGCCTTCATATTGTTTGCAATTCCGCATGAAAACTCGTACTAAAGATCCAACTCGGGTTCAAACACGTAATGGCAGAGCTGCGATCACTGAAACTTGTGCTCCGTGTGGAGAAAAGAATTTCACGTTTGTAGGAGCTGGAAGGTCCATCGGGAAACGCAAACGCAAATTTAAAAAAAAAAAAACCCCAAAACCCAAATAACCAACCCAAAACAAACAAGCAAAAAAAAAAAAAAAAAAAAAACGCAGAAAAAACATGTCAGCAGTTACGTCGCTGCTGCGTTAGTGACGCTACCTGGAAAAATATTATGTAAATATCCTGGTCAAAATCACCTGTCGGGATACAATTACGCTGTGCCTTGAACACGGCTGGATATACAATTTAATTCTAGCAATCAACCGAAGCCCGAAGAAGCACCTGTAAATCATGTCGATGCTGCACATGACCGACATGGTCTTGCTTATAAGACATCAAACGATATCCGTGCGCGTCAGCGTGCCGATATAGATCTCACCCATGGCTTGAACGTGATCAGTCCTACACTCGGAGAAAGAATTGCTAGCTGTATCATCAAAGGAGGCATGAAGGTTAAGATTGTCTAGGAGGCTGCCGTTAGCGTCACACTTACGTTAAGCATATTGATATAATGAAACTTGCAACTATCTAGTACAATCCACGCAGTTATTGGAAAGGTGAAGCTGAAGTTGAAATATTAGAGGAGCTCAGAAATAATCATCCGCGGGGCATACTCGAGCATGGTTGGCCAAACAAGCGCTGTGGCAAATTAGCCTACACGCACCAAGAAAGATTCCTCCGTGTCAAAACACCGAACGATATTCATCAGGTTGATCATTTGTTTCTTCCACACGATCGTGAATACGAGCACGCGTTAATTAGCGTACATGTTGCCAGTAGATAAAAAGAAGCAGAGCCGTTGAGCTCCAAAAAGTATGCACGTTCAGTGCTAACATGGCCACGGCTGTTGCAAGTGGATCCAGATAAAGAATTTCTAGGAGCCATTGCTGCATTGTTAACAAAATATAAATTGCGGATTCTTGTTAAACAACCCGGCTATTGTGAAACGCTTTAACCGCCCACTTGTGGAACGGTTTTTCGGGCATCAGTACGCGCAGGAATTATTGATGAGGCCTCACACACGATTCTGCGAGTTGGTAACACGACTTCTATCAGTCATACAAAACTAAATAAAAAGAAACACAATTGGGTTAAAACCTGCTGAGGCGATTCGACACCATTACATACAAAATGATTTCACAACCACCGTCGTTGGACTCACTCGGAAACAATTTTGTTCGATAACTGTATGTAGCAGGGGATTTAGAAGCAGGATAACGTCGTAATACTGAATTGGTATGGGTTACTGATGTATTTACAATCTCCTACCAGATTAATATCCCGAGGCAGCCAACCTGTGGATGAAGAGAGGAAAAATCTCCTAGTAAAGCATTTGAGCGAGAGGAATTATCCGCCCATACGAAATTATCGCAAAAATTATTTTGGGTTTTGCGCATGCCCATACATGTAAATAATGATTCCATCATGGAATATCCACCGTTTGGTGTCAAGCGATGACAGACTTACTTTAGTGCAACCATACAACCCATCCGATGTGTGTGCGAATTCGAGTTGCTCGAGAAGATATTGCAATACATATAGTGACAATTATCCTTTTGCACAATCGCACGTAAGACGCCTTTCACTCTCTTGATTTTTTTGCTGGATCCAACCACAATTGAGTACATTTTGGGGCGCAGTCCTCGTTAGGCTTACCTTATCTTTGAACTTACCAACAACTTTTTAAAATGTTCCTTACTAACCATTAATTGATCTTTCTGATACCCGCTGGTGTCAGACTCATTTACCAGCGACGCCTCACCTATGTCTGCGTACACATTATTAAGAAGTGAATCGGTGTCAGTGTACATCATCTTGATGTTGTTCCCGTTTTTGCGGTTTGATCTCTTCATAATAAACCTCGTACATATGAACAATTTGAATAAGTCCAGCACTGACACGCCAATGTATATTGGCTTTGTCAGCTTCAGCTTTGATTTTCACTGTTTACTGTTAACTGTGACTCCTCTTGAAAAAGTTCTAACATTGCAAGTATATCATCTTTTCGCATGCCACTTGGTATTCATATCCCACTCTCTCGCTCGAGTTGCTTAAATCATAGTTGGCATGTTTATATTTAAGAAAATCATTGTCTAACTGAGATTTCTTTTTTCTTTTCACTTTATCAGGAAAGAAAAACTGCAATCACTTCAATCCTGGATATTATTTCAGTAATTTTTGTCTGTTTCTACAATCATAGGTTCGATGAGTAATTGCCAGCACGCGCGACAATATTCGCGAGCAGATCCGCATGGCCGGCAAGGTTGATTGCGCGACTTTACTCCTATACCACATTTTAGACATGGTCGAGCACTGAACACCGAGACCAACATGCAGCGCTAGCAAATGTGATTTACAGTATTAATAATAGCATATTCTGCCATATAGTTCACAATTACCGAGGCATACACCTTTGCAGTGATTGTGTCTTAATGCCATTAAACTTTTTATATATACGAAAGTTTATTTAACAGTACCATATCTTCATTTAGAGTAATCTGCAATACTGTACGGGGGCCTGTAAATATACAAGCGCGCAGTCTGAACAGTCAGTAATAAACAAATCAATAAACTTGTGCAAAAATATGCCTTAAGTTGCTGTTGTGAGCTCTAGTGTTCCCTGCTAAGGACTGCCTTAACTCTTATACTGCCGTAGCAGGGTAAAATCCAATAACTCTAATCGTTTTGGATTGTTTGTATATCTCAGCTATGGGGTCTTTTTGTGGAAAGGGGTTCATAAAATTTCGCCCATTGTGATGCCATTATATTAATACTGAACGTATCTTTCTAATTGTTATTTTCACTATTAGCGGTGATGTATTCACCGTCTTAATCGCTTGGTTCACTCACTGGCGATTTGAAGTTTTCTTGCACAATATTGAATAATGACTTTTCATGCATCATTATATTCTCCGCCAAGCTTACCTTATTGTGATTCCAAGACAAGTCTTAAATCGATTAATTTATCAAGAGGCTCCAGCTAGATATTTGAAAATTCTCACATCTTTTGAGCATTTTTTGGTACAAATCTGTACGAAGCATTGTAGTGCAATAGTATTCAATCTTTTCTGTAATGTTAGAAACACTCCATTGGTTTGGTAGGATGAAGCCAGCATTAAATAGGTTCATAAATAATTTCAAAATACTATATGCATGAATCTGTGAACTTGTCGCCGTAATATATAAACTGTAGTAATTGTTTGATATAAAAAAAAAAAAAAAAAAAAAAAAAAAATCATGTCCGCCTAGGCTGTGCTAGTGATTCGGTATAAACAGAGATTATAGACAAGCTGCCGATTGTAAGCTGTTACATATAAAGTTCTTACAACGAAGCTACTGTGAAGACCTAAAGGTTATTCAAACCAGGTCCGTCTGGAAGATTTATGCTTGCCTCATACTTGTAACTGACATCGACCTTACATCATCAAATTCACTTGAATTTTTCACGCATAACCAAATCGAACTTAGATGTTTCCTCAGTTATTTCACAATCGTTGAAAACTGTACTGACTGAACTGTACTGCTGTAATAGATTCTACGAATGTGTATTACTAACGACACTCTGAAAATTATTTGTGGTACGTTTCTCCGGTCTTGAAGAAGAATGCACCGACTAATGACCACCTTAATTACACAAAATGAAAGCAGGAAATGATTTGGTCCATATCTGATAGCTAATCTTCAGGTGATAAGAGACCAACATTATAATATCTAATAACTGAAACGTTAACATTTAGTAGCTGGCAGCTTGTTGTTTTTAACACTTTTAAGACTGCTTCATATGTTTCATGTCTATGCTAAAATTAGCTTTTCTCTAACGTCGAATCTATCAGAGGCGGTGCATATTTTGAGGTCCGCTAAACTTAAATGCTTTTGTTTTTTTCGAATCATTGTAGATAGAATTATTAAATGTTATATCTCAGGTCGTGCTATAAAGGTAGCTTGAAACAGTTTCAGATATTCGTATCAAATGTGAAAATTATACATGTTCCCTTCTTTACAGTTTTAGTGGCTTTGCTTGATCCACTAGAGAAAATCAGAGAACCGATGATTTTAATGTCATAATAGGAATGATATTCTTTACGATACAAGTACTAGGCAAATTAATATTTTCTTATAGTTTGTTTGCTGGGAGGTTGACGCTTTGTTCCTTGAGAAATGTATGCTTGGCAATACTTCTACCACATCCTGACTACTTAAATATCATCATCGGTGTTTTGCTATAAAAGTTATTAAAAATATGCTGCTAAATTGTCAAAAATGTTTAGAATTTATCATGATATAAAGCTTGGAAAATAAACCTTTGTAATCGTCATTGAACTCTTGTAAAATGCGACAATAATTTTTGTTTCAAAACTTAATATTTTATATATTTGTAATGTCATCCTGGACGTTGTGTGACATATTATAATATAAATCATCTATGGCAGCAAATCGAACATGATAAGAAGATAAAATATCAAAGAATAATTGACTCGACACTCTGCCCATACATTATGCAAACAAGCGAGAAAAAAGATTTCCAGGTAAAAGGGTTTATATAAATAACATTTATTCTCAATGCCAAACAGACATTGTTGATATGCAGTCATAAGAGAAGGGTAATTATATATATATATATATATATATATATATATATATATATATATATATATATATCTTGGTTGCGGTGTATATTTTCTTTTGGGCTTAAATGCAATTAAAAGTATCCTTAGAAAACGAAAACCAGAGAAGATAGGAAAGAATTCTTACAACTGCAAGGTTAAGGAGCTGTCGGAGAAAAGAATATCAACTATTTCTCCACTTAATTAGATCTGAAACCTTAGTGGTGCAAAGATTTAACAGATCTTTGAAAACTGGAATGTCGAAATACTTGATACAATTTGAGACTAGAATATGGGTAGAATTATTATTACTTCAGTTGATCAAGGGATATAATAACACTTATGACAGATCAATAGACACGGCCCGTCAAAGCAAACAGAGAAGACAGAGCTAAAGTTTTAATTAAATTTGTTATCTAACAATTTATGTGTTTGGAACACAGAAACTTAGAATAGGTCAGACGGTCATCATCTTGAACTATTACTGTTGTTTAAAAATTTACCTACCGAATTTCACTGATGAAATATTTAAATCGGGCAAAAGATATTATGTGACACTGTTGCCTACAAGTTGGATGACTGAAAGGAGAAAATACCGAGTTAATGTTTTACAATGAGGAATTGCCGATGTATGATAAACACGGTGACTTGTACGAGACTGTAAAGTGTCGTGAGAGGAAAAGAATAAAAGGTATAAACGTACGTCTTTAGTATTTATGCGTGCATTGTATTTGTAATTGACATCGACCTTAAATCGGCAAATTTACTTTCATTTTCATGTATAACCAACTCGAACATCGACGTTGCCTATATGTTCAGAAAAAAAATATTTTTCCGCCAGTGTGACTCAAACTGGCAATATTCGGATCAGCAGTTTAATGCAGTAACCATCTAGACCACCGCGGATACTTAACAAACTCATACTTGAAGTTATATATCCTCTCAAATATTTGCTAGCACTTCCTCCAGACAATAATTTGAGTAGTTTCCAAATTGGCGTGTATCGATTTGACCTGCTGTTGTATAAGGACAAGTGGTATATGATTTTGCTTTGAGATATTGGCACGCCAGAATCATACATTCTTGATTAAGTCTATTTTTTCTTTTGAGAATTCAATCGCTCGCAAAAAAGCCAGAATTTAATAATCCTTATAAAGAGCCAATCCCATTATACGAGGAAATAATAGAGACCTAACTTTAAGCCTTGTGGAAATATTGATCAGTCTGCAAGCACTGCTGCACAAAGAAATACACTCATGACCAATGACTGTGGCCACGCGAACATTGATGAAAATCATCTGTGTACCGCCGCCGCACTCGCGTATGTACTTGTCACGTTGACGAACTTTTACGTAGTAGTATGATAAAGGCGGTTTTGTTGATTACTGATCTAGATTAAACACTTCTACCCCACATGACTTTCCTCTTGCACGGGTACCTGTGGGTAACGTTCACGCGGGACACGTGCGTTTGATATGAGGACAAACTCATATGTGGTTTAAGACTTGAACCTTCATCAGAGGAACAAATACTATTACCGTAGTACTTAAGCTGCCTAAATTTGCAGATAAATAACAAGAAAATCAAATGTCTACAACAACATATATCGTTTGAAGCATTACGTTACTACAACCACAAATGTTAAGCTTGAGGGACATTCTGATGTGTCTGTCGCCCAGCTCAATGACTCTATATAAAAATACTAATACACAAATTCAGATGGGTATAATTTCACTATTTTTCAACCAATTATTATGAATAAACATTATCTACTTAGCGTTCATGTTAGTTCATATTGGTGTAACTGTCTAATGAAACAGATTTGATCTAGCATGAGTAGACATGGTTATTTCTCATCTAAATTTAAGTTACTTATCTACCAAACCATTTGTCACTCTTTATCAGTGGAACATAACCGTACGTCAGCACGAGATACATTTATAAATAATCGTGCCGCCTCCATTAATAAACGAATCCACGTGTAATTAATAGGTGTCGCACCCCGTTGCAGCTTCTTTTAGTCTAAATTTTTACTGATCACCCACCCCTTCGCTTCCTTCCTCCTGAAAATATTCCGTGCTACGCAATGGACAACTGGACATGGGTTTGGAAATCTCTGTTCGATGTATTGGTAGTAGTGTGATTATTACAGATGCCCAGCTCAATAACTTTAACTACTGAAACTATTTTACTACGAGGGCTATACAAGTTTCTCGACTGAAAGAAATTGTCTGGGTGTCATCAGTCATCCCACTATTTTAACTACTATCTCTAAATGATGGTTTACAAGTAAATGGAAAATTTTGAAAATATGCAACCAGCAAACGAGATCGAAAAGCACAACGCTGTATAACGCCTATATAAACGGTGTGCATATAAACATAAAACTGTCCTGAATATTCCATTAATTTGTAGTACTTATCAGAGATTATTGATGATGATGCGTTTGAATTTAAGGATAAGAGGACGATGCAATTGTTCTCGTTGTAGATTCGATGCAAAGCAAAGTACACCAAAATGAATGTAAAGTAAAGGCGAAAAGCCACAGAAGGGAGAATCAGAATGAGAAAAGAAAATATACAGGAGACGGAGAGATGATGAATGCAAACTGAAAATAATCAGAGAAGAAATCACGTACAAAAAATGCATGATAATGATGGCAGATGTGTAATGCTTACGATTTTTAGTTGATGTACGAACGTTTATAACAAAATGAATAATTGACAGATATAGAACAATATTCTTTCGTAACTCTCGTTGATGATTGTGAGCTATTCCAGTGACAGCTTATCGCGTTTACTCAGTTGAAACTCACTAAATTATCTTGCATGACTAAGACTAGGGGTCTCAAACACGCGGCCCGCCAAGCCCTATCATGTGGCGTCACACGGTGTCATGAGAGATAACAAAGGTGGTGCGGCCCTTGGGCCATCGAAAATGCCATCATGCAGCCCTCATGGTGGTTTGAGTTTGAGACCCCTAACTAAGACAAATATGTATGTGAAAATTCTCGTGTCGTGTCGTAGTAATTTTCAGAAAATTCCTTGGCTTTCAGCTCATGCCATGAAATGATATAAAAACAACTGAAATAAAGTTTTGATTTA
The DNA here is from genome assembly GCA_016617855.1 of Megalonaias nervosa. Lineage (NCBI taxonomy): Eukaryota > Metazoa > Mollusca > Bivalvia > Unionida > Unionidae > Megalonaias > Megalonaias nervosa. Next base: position 122,537 of record JAECUM010005490.1, on the reverse strand, counting down.
TTTTATTATCCATAATAGCTCTTGAAAGACGTATGCTACGAGTGCAATTCGTTAAAATTATATGATTTATGTTCTCAGTATGACAGATTTAAATACTGTACTAGTGGCGTCACTAGGGTTGGTGTCACCCAGTGCGATAACTCATGGTGTCACCCCCATGGACCCCCTTCCTGCACAAAAATTAAAAAATTTTATAGACAGTTATGTGCGGTAACTCATAGTGTTACCCCCCATGGACCCCCTTCCTGCACAAAAAAAAAATTCAAATATTTTATTGACAATCATGTGCGATAACTCAAGGTGTCACCCCCATGGACCTCCTTCCTGCACAAAAATTCAAAATTTTATAGACAGTCATTTTGGTTTCACCCCCTCTGATGGTGTCATCCGGTGCGGTCCGTACATCCCGCACCCACCCATCCCCCCAGTGACGCCACTGTATTGTACTATGAGTTTACACTTCTTTAGAACCAAAATGAAATAGATTACGTCATCATGAGAAGGAGACAAAAACGAAGAATGTACTGGAAGACTTCTGTGTACAACACAAGGGTCCGAGAAAGCTCTGCACAAGCAGTTCTACTTGGAGAGAGAAGAACTAAGATATAATGTATATTATTCAACTGTTTATATGTGAATCAGTGAATGCTGATAGTAAACCAGGGTCATTAGGTACATTTTGCACAATCGTGGAAAACTGAACTAACTGTACTGTAACTGCTATAATAGGTTTTGTGCATTTGTGTTACTAACAAAACACTGTAAAATTTGTTTGTGGTACGTTTCTCCGGCCTTGAGAAAAATGTCCTGACTGACTACCAGTTTAATTAAACAAAATTATAGTATAAATAATTTTTCGCATTTTATTAAAACAAATATCATTATTGTGGAATAAAGATTTATCTGGATTGGCGTCATCTGAAATAAACAAACATGCAAATATAAGTACTTGTGCAAGAAGAGTATGTCATTAACCCAATTAAAATGGTATAAACACCAAAGATCATGCAATGAAGCTGATAACTAAAAAAACAAAATATCTGAAGAAGGTTCTGTTATATACTTCATAAATTACCATCATCAGTTAATATTTCTGTAAGTTATAAATTGTGATTATGAAAACAAGACTTCTAGATGGAATCTGGTTCATGAAATAATATTTTAAACCGCATGCACTGAATCTCACTGGTGAAAAATTCACGGAAACTTTTAAACATTTCTTAAACATGAACCCAAAATATCAGAGAAAAGGCATTTACTCATACAAGTACATTAATGATTTTAACAGGTTTAACGAAATTAAATTACCATCAAACGAAAAATGTTATTCCAGTCTCCCATGATCGGAAATAACATAGGAGGATTACCAGAAGAGCGACCAATGACTTCGAAAATGACTTGTTCAAGCACTTAAGCATATTTAAGTTTGGTAAACATGGAAAAACTCCTTCACAGAACTAGGGTAAAGCTTTTCACCGACGAAAATGTATTTAGCAAATACCAAAAAGATATATCATTACAATGAGTTCAAACATAGAGAAAGAGTGTTAGTAAGTTTACAGAACAACAGTTTTACAGCCATCCAAACGGTTGGTGCACAAATTATACAACAAGGTGAAAAACCAGTAAGGTGCTAAAAGGAGGATGTTAAGGACATACATAAATTCGTACAGACAGATAACTTTTAATCATAATTATTTATGTGCATTATCCATTTCATTCCATTCTCTTTTATGGACTAAAACACTACTTTGAGATTACTGAGAACTCACTGAAAGACATTATGGATTATATTATTATAATACATTATGGTACATTATAGAAACATTTGTAGCTTCTCCACTCGTGACAATAGTTTTCCTCTCCACTCGTGAAACATTTCCTTGTATCTACTCAAGAGACGTAGATATCCTGTTTGCATTACCAAGAAGTAAGTTGAGAATTAATATGACTTCCGAAAGAAAAGGGGTCCAAACAAAGCTGCAGTATCTAACCATATATCAACGACAGGTGGAAGTAACTTTATGCTGTAATTCGGATGGATGAAAGATGGAAATTAATAGATATCACCAAATGGCAAACATCTAACCAGATCTTCACAATGACCGCTAGAACCCACTACTGAACATAACCTGCAAATGCAAGTTCCTGGAAACAGAGATGGAATTAATGAAAGAAATAGACTGACTAATGGATTAAGAAAAGGAAAGATTAATTTAATTGCTTCACTTGGTATATATGAGATAGCTTTCAGTTATAAAGATGCAGATCAAGAACAACTTGTCTACCAATTATTTACCCGGCAAGAATAAAGATTGGAGGATACAAAAATCTGTTGTAGTCGCCGCCTCGAAGTCATAAGCTTTTTAATGTTTATGAGCTCTTCTTGTCATTACACAATGCGTTTTGGCCATGTGAGTTCCAATGAGCACAGCAGAAATTATACATCGGAAATAATTCTAACTGAAAGGCGTACATCGACTACTTTGTTGTAATTACAACAATGTCTACATAGTGAATCAGCTGCCATCAGAACAGTACTTTTTCAGTTGTCAAAACTTCATCAAAAACTGATCCAGTCCAAAAGATCCATATTTTGTTTTGAATTAACCCCCATAAAAATAAAGTCGTAAAGTTGAGGTTACTCATCCGAAACATAAGTGACCGCTTTGGTTTGAATGGATACCCATCTATGATGTTAAGACACCTGTGCATTTATTCTTATGTACAGTTATAGAGGTTTGTCAAAATTGTTTTAAAATGTTTTCGACTTCGTCATTTTCTGGTGACGTTTTATGAAGTGGCAGTTGATTAAATATTTTACCTATTTGTAATTAAAATACCGTAATCTAGGTACTGCTATTAGGTAACATCACAAAAGTTTTCTAGGCCAAATATATGGTGTAATGACCAAGAAGGGTGCATCAAGCTTAAGCAGATATCAAGCATTATGATGACTAAGTTTTAAAAAAATGAAGGGAAAATGAATAAAGAAACTAGCGACCTTAACAAATATATTTAAAATGAACTAGGTAACGTTAAAATTGTGAGGTCAGAACTAGTCTGACCTATCTAAAGTCTGCAAAAAATGTACAAGTTTAACGAAGAAAATATTTTTAAAATGACAAGAAGTAAATTTCCTGCCGTAGAAAAACTAAAACAATTATTTAAATAGTAATGTGCAACGGTTAGATGTAAAAGTTTCACTATATCAGTTGTCTGCAGCGAACTTAGTAAATAGTTTCAGAAGAAGTGGTAGAGGAACATGCACTGGATGTTCTTGTCGTAAACAAGTAGCAAAGAGTCATTTGTAGACTAAGTCAAACAAGGCATGAAAAACACTACCATCTACTGCCTGGTATTGCCAGTGTAATCTGCTAGTTTCTAACACTGTTGGATAGGTTGTTCTCTCTCTCTCTCTCTCTCTCTCTCTCTCTCTCTCTCTCTCACACACACACACACACACACACACACACACACACATCGTGTTGCTTGTTGTAGTACTTTTCGACCTGTTGTTTGCACTTTCGGTCAAATGTGCCAACATTGCAACAAAAAGGGTACAAAATTCATAACCAATTCAAAAAGGGTACAAAATTCACAACCAATTCAAAAAGGGTACAAAATTCACAAGCAATTCAAAAAGGGTAAAAAAATTCACAACCAATTCAAAAAGGGTAAAAAATTCACAACCAATTCAAAAAGGGTACAAAATTTAGAACCAATTCAAAAAGGGTACAAAATTCATAACCAATTCAAAAAAGGGTACAAAATTCACAACCAATTCAAAAAGGGTACAAAATTCATAACCAATTCAAAAAGTAAATTAAGTTAGCCCTTCTAACCATTTCTATTAATATAAACGAATTTTTTTATCTTAATTTCTCTTTTAAATCATGCACATGTCTGCTTACATGCTTGTTACTCCATTTTTATCCTTCTTGTATACACAATTATTACCCTGCTTCTCTTCTTCTATTCTGTTGTCAGTCTTTATTATAGAATGCTTATCAGCTGCATAAATCATATTCATTACCACGTCGGCACCTACATCAGTTGAGTTGTAGACCACCTCTGTACTTATATTAGCATTCAGTTGTAGACCACGTAGGTTCTCTGGCAGGATCAGCGCAAGTGTTGGGGGAGTGTGTCAAAAATGTAAAAACTGTCCTGACATTTCTCGAAAGGGCACCAAAACAAAAGTCTATATGTCTATTTACTCAAAGTGTGCATAATACCCTATAAGCGGAAAACCCGGATTTTCCGCCCTCTGATAGTTATATCAGTGTTCAGTCGTTAACCACGTCGGTATCAATGTTCAGTCCTAGACCACATCCGTACATGTATCTGTGTTCAGTCGTAGACCATGTAGGTATTTATCTAGGTGTTCACTCGTAGACCACATCTGTATTTATATCGGTGTTCAGCGGTAGACAATGTCGGTACTTTTATCGGTGTGCAGTCGTAGACCACATCAGTATTTATATCAGTGTTCAGTCGTAGACCATGTCGGTATTTATATCGGTGTTCAGTCCTAAATGAATGTCATCTGATGACTTTTTTCAAGTTGTTGTTGTAGGCAAAAATGTTAATAGTCTTTATTACCATATCACTGATCACTAGGCAATAAAAAATATGCCGTCACCATCAACAGCACATTTTATTGTAACTTTTAAATCTAAAATATATTCGTGAAATCGCATCATGTTTTTATCTGAGTCAAAGCATTGTTTTCTCATAATTAAAGTCTCAAATAACTTTTTAACAGTATCTCGAAAAGTGGAAACGTATGGTTTAACATATTTTCTGTTTTAACTTAGCACCTAAAATACATATAACATAAGACAGTATCCTTTGATCAATACACTATTCCTTCTTCTGTAACAACGGTGCTGTCTTGAAAAAAGAAACAATTTCATCATATTTACTCATCACTTGTTACTCTTTGTTAATTCCATCAGTCGACAATTTTCTCTGGCGCTTAACAGTACCAGCTCCACAGTTTGTAAGCTTTTAGTGCATCGACAGATGAAGGCTCTCCAGAACCCTGATGTACCACTATACGTTCATTTTCAAATATTTCACTAAAATATTTCTCTCCGATCACGATTTGGTAGAATGTTAGAGTTATTACAGATTATCTTAAATTGTTCCAGATCTATGTTACTAATGGTTGCATTGAAAGCTTTTTCATTCGTAGAGTTATTGAGCTTTCTAAAAACCGTTTTCGGTTTTGAAATTAGACCTGAATGTCGCTTTTACTAATTCTGGTACACTTTGATCTGTCCCAAAAAAAAATAATTGTGTTGCTGTGTTGTAAAACATAAGTTAGCCAAACCGAATGACACTTTTTAACACATCCGTAAACTCAAAAGTTGAACAGCTCATTTTAAAAATAAGGGGTTAACATTACCAATTGCATAACCCGTAATGTGTCTATAACATACCATCTTGAATAAAATATATGCCGTTTTTCGGGCTGATAACTTGTATAACTCTTTGAACCGCTGGAACCAATCTGCATCCCCTCAGTGGCGTAGTAAGGGTAAATGGCTCCCGAGGCGAATATGATGGCCCAAAGGGGTTTTGGCGCCACAAGACCTCTAGCGCCGTAGTATTGGTACCGCAAAGACCTCTATCCCCCGGAACCGCCCCGTCCACCCCTACCCCCTGTAGTACGCTACTGGCCCCCTATTATTGTTGACAGGTACTGCTCCTTGTTTGTAAGAGTGGTACGTGTTTATATCATTGTCGACTTCTCGAACATTTATTCGTGTCAAGAGCTTTGTATTCTCCACCAAAGACCTTGCTAAACTCGGGGTCAGTATTTCGAACGCTTTCTGACAGTTTGTACATGCGGTAAGGGTAGTTTAATATTCAATAATTGCCCATTTCTATGTCGAAAGAACTCTCATAGCTCCCTTAAGTGGTTCTTATCGACAGCTTGATTAAATCCAAGTTGGTCTTTGGTTTTGCGCTATTTACACTTACTTAGTTCAAGATCATTGTTTGTCTTAAAGTGGTACATCTGGGTTCAGAACACTATTGCAAGAAACAGTCGTGTGTTGATATATACTAGTATGTTAGTTTTACACATACTTTGAATCCATGTTAGTCTTTGAGAGGCTATAATTTGTATTTCTTCGAGACAACGTCCTTTTAAACCGCTGTGTTCATAGCGACACGGAAAACACAATCCACGAGCACTTGCGTTATCCCTCTGAGGTTCCACGTTCGATTCGCGGTGATATGATTTTATGGCCAGCCAGTCTCTGTTATTGGTAATCTAATGTAATCCTGCCCCCTTTCGCTAGAAACTGAGTACGGATACTAATCTTATGGACAAACACTCAATTCTAAACACCTTTTTTTGTATAGATCTCTTAATATCAGTGAACTTATGTATGTATGTATGTATGTATGTATGTATGTATGTATGTATGTATGCCAAAATTACAAGACTCGTACTTTTATAATTCTGGCATCACTTGGTTTTAAGTTATTCGAAGTTTGAATATTATGAATGTCGAGCACGAGTTCAATAGTTTTGCTCATATAATTTGTTACTTGGTATCGTCAGCTGCTTCTCTTCACGTGAAACGGGATTAACTGATGCAATGAAGCCTCAAATAATTTAAGAGAAAAGTTAGTACCACTCTTATCTTGGAAGTGGCATAAATTTTAATTTAAAGCTAACGGTGACATTGCAATGTGTGGTTTCTAAAGTGAAGAACTCTTTCTTATCAAGTGAAGTGTCCCACGCAAACGGGAGTATAGACCGTATAGACCGTATTATCTCTAGCTTAACAATGCTTTACAGTATTTACCACACAAATTTAAGCTTTGTGTCCATTAAATAAAACCATTCGGTTTACTCGGACTTTATCTACAGTCATATGTTTGAATACTCAAAATACAATTTTGTTTAAATTATTTGAAAGAACCCGAGAAAATGGGGGTGTAATGCAATACTCCATTTCGTAACATAAATTTATCAAAAGGGATAAGTACGGAGTAAAGCACTTTGACAGATGAAATATATCGACTTTTCATTGTGTATCTAGACGACGTCAATGAAATCATTATGGATTCTTCCCTAACTACTGGTAAGACTGGTTTGTTTTTATTTCCACTTAAATGGAAGTCAGGGCCATGTGGTAAGTCACAAACATCGCACCAGTAATTAAGCTACTAGCTCACTGCATCATCAATATTCAAGCTCACAACTTATTTCATCTTTCTGTGCTAATTTCAGTAGAAGACAACACGTTTTGCTTTGTTTCGATTTTTGCGGGGGATGGTGGCTCATTATTTTTGCGAATGTGACTGTCGTTTATGACATTATTGAAAGATCAAGGTATCTCTGTTAGAATTAACCTTAGGATTTATTCCGCGGCATGTGCAGTCTGCGGTAATGGGGCTCAGAAATGTGGATGATATAGACCAGTACAATTCATTACAGTGGGCACTGGAGTCGGAGTCATTTTGCTTTGATTGGTCAATTAATTAGTGATGAGTCAACCATGTTTTTAGAACAGATCACGTGATTTTGCTTTGTCTTCGATCAACGCTTTTCATTCGTCAGCCTTAAGTTTCTTCAGTTATTTAAAGGTGTGTGTGTGTGTGTGTGTGTGTGTGTGTGTGATTTAGATTTTTAACGTAACTTTAATTTTTTTAGTCATATCGCTACGATGTCTGCAGTGTGGCAGTTTACAGTGGTGTCTAGCACTGGAGCATCATACCGCAGGACACCCGGCCGACCAGTCCTAACACTAATCTCTTAATGGGAGCCAAGCGAGGCATTTGTTAGTACAAATTTTTATAAGTCTTTGTTATGACTCGGCGGGTTAGAACCCGCTACCTCCCGCATCCGATGCGTATATATTCCATTTCATTGAGTGATTTCACCAAAGCACCTACTTCTTCGATCCTGCTCTTTCTCTGCTAGAAAACAATTACGATGGACATGGGAGTGGGGGTATGTTGCGATGGACACAGGGAGGGGTAAGGGGTTATTTATTTCTTGAATATAACTTTCCTTTGTGACATCTCAAGGGATCTCGAAATAGAATCAACATTTGAATAAATAGCTGGTACAATTTGAAATCATTTTTTTAAAAGAATGGTCACTGCTTCTTAGCACTTTACATTTAATCTCTTCTTCAATCGCAATGCTTTTTTTTGATCCATTATCTTCGATAAAATACGAGAGTGCAACCTCTGTTAATATTGACTGGACATCGGAATGGAATGAATCAGTGACCAAAATCATCTGGGGCAGTACAAAAGTGCTAATGTTTAACCTAATCTTACATACGTCAAGCAGATTGAAGGTGAGTGACAACTAGAGAAGCACGTGCAGTGTTCTTCAAGGATACGCTTAACTTCTGCAAATATGGCTGTGATGGCCTGTGAAAAAATGTTTGAATGAAACAATTATTACACATAACACTGAATGTTAAGTTTCTGCTGATTCCCCTCCTCTCTCTCTCTCTCTCTCTCTCTCTCTCTCTCTCTCTCTCTCTCGTGCGGACGAATCAATTACAAGGTGTACAGAATAAATACGTATTAGATGTTACTTGCTTATTTCTTTGTTCTCCCAAACTGAAGGATGAAGTCTTGGTCACAAGAAATGATATGTGAGAGATCATATTTTAAAACTATATGTAGGCATCCTATGATATGGGAATAATAAAGGCAATCTTTCTACGTATTTTATGTATAAATCAACACAAAGCTTCACAAAGAATTGTTTATAGTTCTAGATTCTAGAGCACCTACAGGTGAGAGTGCGACACAGTGCCCGGTTGTTCATAAATATTTGCGAGTTTGAGTCGAGTGTCCTAGGTGAATAAAGCAGAGTATAAGTAATTTTGTGTTCCGTGGTAAAGTGGCTCTCATTTTTCATGGCTATATAATGAGATAGAGAACTATTGATTCAACGCATTTAATTGGAACTGGCATTGGTTGCGGTCATATAGATCGCACATAGTAGTACACTGCGACAATCCCGTCACATAACAAACAGCGGTGTAAGTGGTTCAGACTTTGACCACAAACCTGTTAGATCCCATTTCAGACTTTATGACTTGCGTGCTCACCCGCAATATTATATGATTTATTTCACGCAATATTGAAGTAGAGTCACAATATACAGGCAGTTGTCAACTTGATTTGTTGCTTTCAACAGAGCGGTATTTGTTTGAATTAGCCACATAATCCGTGAGGCCCGTTCCTAGCTTTAGTAATTAACTGGCAGAAAGATAAGAAGAATTAGATTTTGAGAGCTGAATATATTTGAAAGTGAATGGAAAGATTAATACTCGATTCGGAAGTGGATATTTAAATGGTCATTCAAGGAGTGATGAGAAATTTGAAAGGTGCAGGAGTAATTGTCACTTCAGGTATCAATGCAAACGAGAATCTATCCACTCAGTGATCGTGCGATAATTGATTTGCTATAATTTGATTTATATTTGGGGAAAAAAAACACAAACCATCTACATTATTTGACAAGTCAAAGGAAAGATTTAATTTAAAGAGACACATTCTTTCCTGGAGTTTTCCTCTAACAAGCATTATCTCGGCATCATTTAAAAAGAACCGAAGTACTTGAAGTGTTTCATACGTCTACAGGAGATTCCACGTTTGAGTTGTATATTTACCTGGCGGAATTCTTATTAAAAACGTGAAATTGGATTCTTTGTTGTTCTGTGCAGAACTAAATCAATAGCGTGATACCCAGGAAAGAAGATTAATACATACAGAAGTCATATAGCAATCGATTAGTCAATATACATTTGTAACAGACTGGAAGATGCTACGCAAGGCTCTGACCATTTCCAGCGAATCCTCGAGCCAAGATAGAAAGATGTCAAGACAGGATCCCAAATCGTCGTCTTCTGATGCGAGTGTGAGAAAAGAGATCACCATGCGGTCTCAGGGTGCTGTAAAGCCTAGTCTGGCGCAAGTTGGGAAGGGTCCTTCGTTAATTGGGCTGCTAGCCTCCAAGAGATTTGCCAAAAAACTGACCAGCCGGTTTCTATCCGGACGTACAGGTAGCATGAATGACTCGTCCCGAATTTCCAGCATACAAAAAGAGCCCTCTTATAGACTGGAACCCCACCAGAAGTTTAACACAGAGAAAGCACAGGCTGTTGTGAAAGAAGTTCTGGAGGGACGCTTGGAAGGGTTTAGATATCATTCAAAATTCTGCGCTAACATGTCCAAAACTTTGAGCGATGAAATCAAGGACAGGATAAAGAAACTTCGGTTTGATCGTTACAAGATTGTTGTAATGACATACATCGGAGAGAATAAAGGCGAGTCTTTACTGATCACAAGCAGATGTGTATGGGATGCAAAGCTGGATGGCTATGCGACACATACGTTCTCAACCTCAACCTTCTTTTGTACCGCAACTGTATACTGTTTGTACAATGAATAGAACAGACACTTTCTTTTTATAACTTTGGATATTGTAACTCTGTGGAAGAAGGAAATGGTTATACAAATTTTATGCGTATGAAGCAAATGCATCGCCACCTAAAAGGAAATGCCAAATGAGCCCTCTTGAAGTTAACCAGTAAGCACGTGTATCAGTAACTGTGTGTACGTAACTTCGTTTATCGTTTGACACACAGATTAAGCTCATGCGGGTTTTACTACTACGAGTGTAACAACATACCGAACTTGATTCATGCAACCATTATCATATAATATGTTCCTGTAATTGGGAGATATATCAGTAGTTAAATGAGTTTTGTTCTTCTTTTTCTCTTGATCTATGCTAGTTTCTGTACTGTTTACCTCAGTTTTCAGAGGGCCGACGGGCCGAATACAAAAAGGTGAAAAATTATAGCAAATAAATGGCACAATTCGACGTTCAGATTTTAATTTATCAGCAATTTAATTTATCTAACGATGAGAAGAATTTAAACTGGACACAATTTTTGATAAGACATGTAGCAATAATTACAACTTTATTAAACAAAGTTGTAATACCGTATGCATTGAGGTAGCTTCAAATACTTGCACGTAGTTTCTTTAATTTTATGACTGATAATGCTGATGTTTTCCAGACAGAATAAAATGTCTTGCGAAAAATGGGACTGTTATTACTTTGATATAAACGCTCTGTAATTTTCATATATGTTGGAATACTCAATTTCTTGATTACAGCGATATTGAATAATGATATAAACCAATGAAATATAATTAATAAATATGCTCTAATAGCTGATTATGTATATAAACTTAGTGACTATTAAAAAAAAATTACTGACACGCAAACGTGTTAAGCTTTTGGGCCGGAAAATATCAGAATTTGTTCCATCTTCCCATACATTGGTTAGTTTCAGTTAGACAATTACGTGAATGTACAAAAGACGGAGAAATTTGTTATTATAGAAATAATCCCTTGACAGGCTTCATGTCGAATAATTTAACCTGTTTGTGCGTATATGAACTATTCGCTTTTGCCTATGAAAAACAGACCAATCTTTTATTTATTTATTTATAATTACTTTTGTGCCATGGAAACTAATGAACGAATGTGAACATTATGGGCACGGTTTGCAAACTTTATTAGTTTTATTACATATTTTGATTTTATAGCTACCTTTCATTGACCAAAGACAGCATATTACTCCCTATTTATAGGACAATTTCAAGTGACCAAAGCGGTTATATTACCCTCTGTTTGTAGAGTAGGTTCGAGTGCTATCTCATTGGTTCCCCTGATGTGTTCGGTCTTTGAAACGATCACTCTGCCGTATGGTAAGGATTTTATCTACCTTGACTTTATATGTTCATATATGAAGGACGTGCAAACTGTTTTAATTCTCCCGTCATAATCATACAATGTTGGTCATTTCCGTCCGTCCCAACAAGTCTTGTCCCGTTCCGTCCGTCGTGAATATTGTTCAAGCTCAGTAACTTGTTTAAGTCCTTTGTTGATAAAAACATAAAATAATTTCTTTAAAAAAGACAAAAAATTAAAATAAAACTGGCATGTGGTTTTATATTAAAAGGACTAAGTAAAGCTGAGATGTGTCATTCTCTGACAATATGTAATGGAATTGTAATCTCTATTTGACTTTGAATTTTGCCTTCAAAGCATCATAACATATGACCATATTTCTAGTGTAAACTCTGAATTTCGTCAGTTGAGTAGAGTGGTTGTGCATTTTGAATACATTTAACTCTACGCGATTATGATTGACTGTACCACTTCAAAAACGTCCATTTGTTACTGAAAATCAAGGCATAGTATGCTACTGAAACTACATGTATTATTTTAAATGTTGCCGGCACATCGTAAAAGAATGAATGCCCTCTTGATTATAATCTTTAAAAAAAACGAAAACGAAATAATATATTCTTCGCAAAGAAATGTAATAAAATACTTTTTATTTCGACTTTTTTCCCCAATGATGATTTTTAAAGGATGTATTACAAATTCTTGTCTACAAAGTGACGGCATGTCTACATTTTGATAGGCAAATACGATATAAATATGAGGTTTTTTATGAATGACTATCCTATTGCGAAATGTATCGGCTCTTTAAATAATAAATAAATAAATAAATAAATAAATCCTATGGTATTGTAACAGTTACCAAATGTAACTCATAAGTATGGATGGCACAAATATCGGTACAAAACGAGTAGCTGTTTTTTTTGTGTTTTTTTTTAAAATAGTGGTTAGCTCACATCTTCTGAGCATTCAGTAGTATATTTTACCAAGGCAAGAGCCTTAGAGCATGTGGCCACCTGGGGTCCCTACCTCTGCTAAACCCACTATAGGATTAAGAATTTTGCTCCCAAACAAATCCTCCCCCAAGCGAAAAAAATGTAAATTCTTAAAATCAGGAACGAATCTACAATAAAATGACATTATTTTAATCTAAATTACAATATTTTTATTATTTTTTTATCCATTGTTTTTGGTTATTATCTCCGTAACAGGTTGACCACTGGGGTGGGGAACGCCATCCCAGGGCCATTTTACAAACATTTCTGGTTATCCTATAATCAAGGGACAATAAATATGCTGTGCATGAAAAGAAATGGACCCCCACCTCTCGCACACATACATATTGCACGCGGTCTCTTTTGATACACAATTTTGATACATTAACACAATTTTACAGTCTAGGTGAGAAAGACTATTTTGTCGTTGTTTTCCATAAAAAAAGACCCAAATAAAGATAACCAAATGCAAGAAGAAAAATGACTCTTACACAGGTTACATATTCCTTAGTGAGGTCCATTGTTTGTAGAAATTTGTCCTGGTTTTAAATTTAATTTAGTATTGTATTTTTCAATGTTCTTAAGCGTTTCAACTATTTGCTTGAAAGAATAAACGGATGGATTCTGCAAGTCTAAATAAAATCGTTATCCTAAATAAGAAAGAAATGACATAAAATGTCCATTTGTTCACTTCCTAAATTTATTTTGAAAAAAATACAAAATTTAGGCAGCAAGGTGCAACATGTTTAATAACATTGTACAAAATTTTGAAGTAATATCACAGTCACAGAAGAGATGTTCAATTCGTTCATTCTCACTCTAAAGTACATTTGTATCTGTTCAAAAACGTACTGGTAACAATTATTCAATCAATTAATTTAAAATTGAAGGAGATCAACGCGGTATCCTTAGTACAAGTTTCCCCTTACTACTTATGTTTATATTTAATACTTGCACCCAATTTTCAGCTTAGCAATTTATCGCCTCTTCACCTTTACCTGGGTTAGACGCAGAGAGAGAGAGAGAGTCTATGTGGCTTTGTTCGTATTCAATCTATTATTTATTGTCATTATACATGTACTGCCATTGTTATGGGGAGATATGACGATTTGTTCACCCATGAAAACATGTCTTGCATTGGGTCAACAAATATTCCTATCTTCCTCCTAACAAGGGCAACACATTTAGAGTCTAATCTCAAGTAGTTATAACATCAAGCACTGGCATCTCAACATTTGATCCATTAATTTAAGGGCTCGACGCTTCAGGTGTCGGCAATAAAATGGGCTTGGGGATAAGTATTGTGCATCTCGTTAAGCACTAAAACTCAGGTTCAAGTCAAACGGGACATGTAGTCGTACCGACTATTTCAGTAATAAATGTCAATTTGTCCAGTTTAATGATACCGCGATTATTCTGTTTGTGTATTTTGGTTTGTAAGCAGTCAGTGTTGATTACAAGATCATCACGTAACCGCTAGAGGAAATACATACGACAAAGCAAAAAATGTTAAAGCACGTGGACAATTTTTAGACGAGGATAACCAATGGATCATTTCGCTGACCAAGGTCGCCGATTGACGTAGAACAAATTGGATCGACAACCCTCTCATACAATATAGTGCACGCAGGATTGAATGTCATGCGCTATGATGTCACAATGAAAGCGCCGCGTGTCGGAAATTATTTGAATTATCTTGCACTAGTAATGATTAAATTTTTGCCACATTGTCTTCTTTTCTTACCCCCCCTCCCAGTTTATAATTCGAACACCCTCCTCCTTTTTCTTCAAGCCGAGAAAGAAACCTTGGATGTAATTCGCCACCATTATACTCTATATTTGGTACTATTTTATTCAAGAGGAACAATCTCACAATCGGAACACTGACATCCGTTTCTGCCACAATATTTTGGGGTTACATTCCGCCTTTGTTGAAACACCAACCCATAAAATGTATTTGTATTCATAAAACTCGGAGTACTTCTTCACTGGACGGAAATGAAAAAGCGATGAACTAGTTGCCCAGTTTAGTACCCACCTGCCAATACCAAAGTCCATATCGATTGATAATTTTTACATACAAGCTACAACAAGCTTGACTCCTGTATCTGACTGGTAATACATTTGGTTTACTGCAGTCTTATCATTAATCTTGCTTTACAAGAGTCTAATTTTGTCATGGGGGCCTCTACAGATATTATGAACTTCTGAGAGAGTGGCGATGAATGTCGAGAGTTGCGATTTGGACCACTTTGGCTATTAACGAAACAAGTATTGACTGAGAATTTACAAATGATCAAACTATTATTTCTCATTTATATCTTCCTGGTCAATCCTAGACAGCTGTCACAAAAAAAGCGGAGACCTACTTGCTGGTCTAGGTCAATCCTACAGTCCATCAAATTGTAGAAATAGCAGAGTTAGTAAAATATTATATTTTTATGCAAAGAAATGTCTGGCGAACAAAATGTACGAGTGTTATGTTAATTACTGTGTTGATATATATTTAGGGTATATTTTTGTCTTGCAGAAATAGCTGAGGTAGCTAAGAATGATGGTGACATTAAAGTTGCTCTGAATTTAATTCTCATTGGTGGATCCTTTCTTGATAAAAAGGATGTTCCAATTGAAGGTGAATATTACACAATAACCAGGAATGAACGTACTTCGGGAAAATTATATTCCTAATACATTTTAGAATGACAATTATTTAAAATCAATAAAAGCACCTACACAACACTTTAGGGACTGACCACTATGATTTTGGGGGTGGGATGGGATTTTCTTGACAAGGGCATTAAAATTATAAATAACTTAAGATATTCTTGCTCTGATGCATTGAAAAAAAGAACATATTTTATCCATTGTATTAGAATATCAGTGACTGATCAAAAGCTGATAGAAAAGTGTCAAAGAACTGTCCTGGACTGGTTTTTGGATAGGTATTAAATATTTTCTTTTACAGATAAAATAGTATTTCACATAATCTATATTAAAATAGAGATAAAAAGGTAACAAAATTTGTTTTACAGATGCAACAAGAGTGCTGTGAACTACATATTATATAATAGATTGAAATTAATACTTTTCTGTGTCGATAACTGAAAACATAGAAACCACTATACTTCATTCAGTAACTTGACCTTTGACCCTAAATCAATAGGCTTCTCCCCAATGGCATAAACAAAGTTTGGTTCAGGTCTGTGATTTAAAACTACTGTTACTATGCAGAAACCATTTTTCACAGCAATCCTGGCCTTTGACCCCAGAATTGTGGGTATTTCTCCATACTCCAAGTGCAAGTCATCCACAAAGTTTGGTAACTGTAGATGATAGAAAATTCAAATTATTCTATACAAACCGTTTTTCCTTCTTTTGTCTCATTGACCTTTAACTTTTGACCACAGAATCAATAGGATTCTTCTTTAGTTAAGATGAGGTCACCCACAAAGTTTGGTAACAGCACATGGTGGACAAGTCAAGTTATTGTTCAGAACCCATATTTCTTCTTTGAGTCAAAGTGATGTTGACCTTTTACCTTATGACCCTCAATCAGTAGGGTTCTTCCTTATACCAGATGCAAGCCATCCACAAAGTTTGGTAACTAAGTTGTGGACAACTGGAGTTATTATGCAGCAACGAAATCTGGTAACAGATGGTTGGATAGACATCATAACATAATATGCTCTGCCTTGTGGCAGGCATTTAAAAACATGGTATGTACCAAAACAATTTTTTGTATAAACTCTGTTATTTTACCAGATTGTTCTAATCATAAATGACTTTTCAAAATGAAGTCATTTGTGATTAGTTTACAAAATATGAAGCTAAAAATTTTGCTGACTCCTAGGGCTTCTACAGAAGTGAAACAGCAACAATTTGTAATGAAGTAATTCTCTTTCTATATCCAGCTCCAAATGGTCTAATAATCAATGTGTGATGTAGTTATGATATGAATGCTAAGGCAGACAACTAACATCCATTCACCATTGACTTCAGGCAAGACGGTTCTTGACACAATAACAGTGTTCTCACTGTAACATGAAGAATGACCAACAACATCCTAAAGAACATGTACTTGGCATTTCGGTGAAAATACCAGTACTAAGTCACTTAAAGATGGCTTTGTGTTCTTCAAACACCATACTTTAAAAGTGACAGTGGCCCAACACTGTACAAACACCTGGTGAATGGATGTCAATTTGCCTGCCCTGGGGTTCAATATTATGTCTGTGCTTGGCACTGACTTTTCATACCATTTCTAGTTTGGCTGTACTTTACATGGTCTTCAATTAGCATGTACTGAATTGTGACCAACTTAATATTTCTTCAACTGTAATTTTGTCAAAATGAATCATTTTGGACAATTTGTTTTAATAATTTATGAATTGAGGCACTTGCAATTTCAAATCTGCAAAGTGCTATTTCATTTTCAGCTCAGATATATAGATGGATAACGAGCTAGCTAGCTGGATAGATAGACAGATACCAGTCATTTGAGATTGGGACAGCACTCATTTAAGACTGAGCTGTTTACATTTACACAATCAAGATGTTTTCAAAGCATGAAAGTAAATACAAAATGTGTCTAGTTTCATTACAAATATTCTATAGACAAAAAGAAGTAAAGCATCTGGATTAAAAAATTTTTTTTTACATGTACAGTACATGACTTAGTATTTTGAGACTGTCATTTACATTAACATAATCATTTAGAAAAATCATAGGATGATCTGAATGGTCATTTGGGAAAATGTGACAAAACTGTAATGGATGGAGTTATCCATCATAAAAGTTCCACAACAGGAAATATTAAAATCGCCTGTGTAAATAAGGCCCCAATTTGCACACAAACTGACCTATAATATGTAAACTATAAAAGATGTTTGCATAGCTATTGTTTTGAGTACCAATGAGTATCCAATATGAAAGAAGTAGTGAAAGCGTAAATGCAAGAGTTAATTCCTTGATTTTCAGAATAAGTGAAATATGAAGAGGCCCCAAAAGGCCCGAGAACACTCACCTATTTAACTTAAGCCCGAAAGTAAATTTTAACAGCCACTGGTCAGGTCATCTGAGTTGCAAGGTGTAAAGCTTGATGATTCTAATTAAATTTTAATCACAAATGATGGTTTTCTTTTCTTTCTTTTTTGGAAGATTAATAATAACTATATTTCAAAGCTGATGAGCATTATCTACACAAAATCAAAAGGCCATGTTTCCAGGATATTCTCTGTCAGTTTGGGTCACAGTCTGCTAAAACAATGCTAAGAATTTGTTTAAAGTTTTGTTTTGGTATTTGAAATGGTTGTAATTTTTGCAGATCATTATCATTTTTATAACGGCTTGAAAGAGCTAGATGCAAAATGTTCTCTCTGAAATTAAATTCTGCAGAGCAGTTTTTTGAGACAAAGTCATTTAAAAATATTCTTTTATTTAAATGTATATTAATATTAATGGTTGTCACATGCATATCAAGGATTGGCATTACTTTCAGAGACTGAAAGGTCTCAGTGCAAAATATTTTTTACAGACTGGGTCTAAATGATTTTTGGAAGCTGAAAACAGTAAGTGTCGACTGACACATGATACAGCACCTGATGTACAAATTATAAATAAGCAGTGTCATACCATAAGCTCATTAGCCTTAATAGGATGTATCAGAATGTGTATTATACATAAATATTTTCCACTACTTTGATTTAAATCTCTCAAAGATAAAAAGTTGTGAAGATAAAGTCTGATTGGGAGGCATCCACATACAGTGCTCCCTCCTTTAATTGCACCCAGACAGATAACTTGTGAACCAACTTATAACTTGGTGGCGGGGTGGATTTTTTTTCTTATAGAAAATATGCCCAGACTGATTATCAGACATTGAGGCTTTATGAATCGGTAGCAATGAAGTTGATATCTGGTGACAATGTTGTGCTTATATATGTCCAAGAAAATGCAAAGAACAAGCAGACTGTTAAAAACTGTCACATAACCTTTAATAACCATATGGTTAGTGCACTAACACAAGTGTTAATCAGTATTAATTATTAAAATTGTACATAAAAATAAATAAACTGTCAGTTAATTTATTTACATGTATTTACATATTAACAAGAAGACAAACACTGAGAAAATACACTAGTAAAAACCCAAAAAGTCAAATCTAGTTAACACCATTCTGATTCAGCCAGCTGAATTGGCAAAACATACAAACCATCTGTCTCTCTGTGTAATATGTTTTGTTAAATAATACTACAAACTGAGTAGAGAATTCATCTTCAACTCAAATATGAATTATAAATAATCCTTTTGTTGGAATGATGAAACTGGCGACAACATTTAAGAAATGTACATATAACCTTCTGGTTTACAGAAAATATACTGCTGACTACATTTTAAATAAACTTAACACAAATGTTATTCAAAGACACAGATTTTAATGTGTGTAATGTCATTTTTACATGATCCTGAGTGTGAATACTTGGAATCTTATAGCTATTTAAGACTGTGGAAAGTCCATGATTTTATGATTTAATCTACCTTTGTATGGTAACTAGAACTACATGTACTAGTGATAGAAAGCTGCACTCTTTACAATTTGCTCGGTGTGCCTTAAATAAAATAACTTCCACTGGAAAACCCAAATTTTTGGAGACAGGCAATCAAGGACCATAACTCTTCCTAACAAGGATTTGGAAATCCACCTCATTTAGTGTCTCATCAATACAAAGGTGCATAAGAACTTTGAAGAGCAATAATCTACACTGCAGAAAGCATAGTTAGGAGAAAAAGCAATTAGAGGCCATGACTTGTTACAAATAGTGTGAACAGACAGACAGAAAGACTCATGAAAAAAGCTGTTTACCACAGACATACACAACTTGATGCAGGACACTAATTTAACCTCTGGCAAACATCACTACTGTATTTAGATTTTAGTTCTCAACATAATATCCTATGGAACTGCGGCATTCTCTCATTGATTCATGCAGGTCAAACATCATCAGTGTCACAAAAGTTCCAGTTAGCCATGAATCATTGAATATCACTTTGATTTATAACTTCAAAAGTATGCAAGCTGTGTTAGCCAGCTTACAAATTTGTTCAATAAAGAAAATCTGTTTATTTACAAGCAGTAAATGAAAATCTGTTTAATTATCAGTTGTAAATGCCTGCAATCCTGTAATGGCACGTCCCAAGATCAAGGCATGAATATCATGGGTTCCTGTTAAAAAGAGAAAAGTAAATAGTTGAGAAAATGTGACCAGCATATATATGCAATATAAAATCTAGACATTTATTTAAATTTCTTAAGACTCTGTTTTCACTATAATATGTATGGTATCAAGGGCAAGGACCAATATGGTGACATGTATTTGTTCTGCCATACCCAGCTATACCACATAACATCAATTTTCAGTTCTTGTCATCAGACAGGATAAAAGTTATAAAATCTGGAGTTTTGATAATTTGAGCTTGTTAGAAATTTTCCCCTGTCCAGCCAGAAATGTGTGCTTGGAGACAGAAGGATTTGGTGAAGGTTTCATACATAGACAGTTGTATTTACAAAGTTTAAACTTTAGCAATAAGCATCATGAAATGAAAGTGTGACTGGGCAATGGATGGGTGACTGTGTGAACTATGGAGGGGGATTACTGCCATAATTATATGCATGTATTTTCTAATCTTCCGTGATGCATTATTGTAAATGGCTGCTTGCAATATCTACTTTCATAATTATATCCATGTATATTATATTCTTCATTGATGCAAATTGTTCTTGGCAGTTTGCAAGTGCTACTTTCCTTCTGCATTATTGTAAATGGCTGCTTGCAAGTGCTACATTCCTAATTCTACTCATGAATTTTCTGTTCTTCGTTGATACAAGCTGTAAATGGCTGCATGCAAGTGCTTAAATCTACTCTCCTTCTGCATCACTGTTTCTTGCAGTTTGCCAACTACTGTACCGATTCTGCAGTTTGTCGTATGGCAAAACGCTATGTCAGTTATTACAAGTTTTGTATATTCTGTTTATAAACTTCACGTATTACAATACACCATTCCAACTGCTGTTTTCATACAGATTTGGCCTTGCAACAATGTAAATACCAAGTTTTATCAGTATCGACTTTCTCCAACTCGTGTCGCCATCTGTTGTCATAATGGCATACTAGAGATTAGCATGGCATTATGACAACAGATGGCGCTCTAAATTTATAGTTTTTCCTTTACCAGAAACAATTAATGCTCCCCACAGAGCTTTATGGCATTCAGTGTGTGTCAATAAACATTGTAGCTCTTTTCCAGTCCCCTTTTTAAGGTGTATGTTAGCAATGAAGTTTTAATAATTCTCTAAAACCATGTGCTTTCTCAAAGATCTAAGTGATTTATAGCATCTTATGAATTCAAAAACGCATACACTACAGCAGGGTGATCCATCTTCTTCAACACCAGTTTTGACGCACTGAAGTATTTACTTTCACCGTTTAAGAAATCTACTTCTTAGTGATATCTCTCATTATTTTGGAAACATTATTTATTTTAGCAAAATAAGGATCAGAAATGACAATGATACATTCCTTTGTACTCATCTTAACGAGCTTTCATCCGACGACCTGGTTGTAAGGATTGTATTGTATGTCACCCATTTTGACGCACCTTACAGACATCTATCTTTTCCTATGATACCATTGTACATAAGATCCTGCGAAAATAATATATTTCAGAGCAACATCAATAGCACATAAAAAAGTTTGTTGGTAAACGACATTAAAAAGAATTAAGCATTCCTAAAGGATTTCTTATTCTTATCACAATCTTCATTTTGGAACATATATTGTCGCAAAAGCCGAAATAATCAAATTGTGGAAAATTATGTTCGTATCATGATAAAAATGTTTACTTGCGATTTGAAGTATTAGCTTTAGAGTACGATTTCTTTCCAATGCTTAATTTGCATTGTTGATGTACAGAACTTCGACCTTTAAATGTATTAAAAAAAAACAAACAAACAAACAAACAAACAAACAAACAGCCTTAATACTAGTTTGCATCCTTTTAAGCTTTTGTCTCTTAAAGTGAGACAAAAGACATAATGTTACAGGAGGTTTTACTTTTATTTTTTGCAATTCTTACCATTATCAAACCAATTAAAAATAATAAATTGGTTCAAGAATTTTAACAATATAAATATAGAACCCTAAGGATCTAATTATTCAGCTGCTCTTTGTCACATTAAAGATTTAAAAAAAAAAAACTTTAAAAGAATTTTTGAAATGTGAATGTAATGATGCATGATTCCGACTTATTAAGTGTGCTGTTTTTTGCAATATAAAAGTAGTTTAGTGAATTATCTTTGATCAAAGAGAGAGAGAGAGAGAGAGAGAGAGAGAGAGAGAGAGAGAGAGAGAGAATATGCACCAAAACTGCATATTTCATTAAGTTATTGTAACTGTATACATGTATCCTGGGTCGATATGCATATTTTGGGACACACTTAGGGTATTTCATTCAGCAAGTATCAACAAGAGAAAAAACTCTACTAATCTTACTCAATAATTATACAGGGTAGAATTTTACTGATCACTGTCTTTTTATTTGGTTTGATTTTATTTATTTACCTAAATGTATCCTGGGTAGTTGAGGGTGTTTTGGGACAGTCTTTTGCTATTTTATGGTAGTCTTTCATTTGGTGATAATTACCAACATGGGGGAAAAAAAGTCTCCTGATTGTATTCGATAATTATACAATGTAGGATTCTTCTGATCACTGTCTTTTTTAAGTATAACTGTATACATGTATCCTGGGTAGGTGAGAGTGTTTTCGGACAGTTTTGTGCTAGCCCCATGACTTTCTGGGTGATAGGCAGAAAAATTAAACTGTTGGATATCTAATTCATGCATAAGTTCTTGGAAATAGTCATACATAAAATTTGCTGGACAGATTTGGGGAGGCAAACAAGTGTTAAAAACATCGCCTAAACTTTTAGAACAGTTTTTGCTTTAATATTCTTTAAAGGAGATATTTAGGATGCACACATTATGGTCAACAAGTATTTGTTGCTTGACTTGGTATTAGGTAAGGAACCAACAGTCTACCATATTTCTGTTAAATGGCTTGTCAAATAGTAAAATACAGGAATAGGTGGCAGATGTGCCTTAGATATCTTCTGACTGGGTTTTCCTACCATTTGACAAGTATGACAAAATATTTGGTACTTACAATCATCATTTTTTAATTTTTGGCAAATAAAAATGATTCAGGATCTTGTGATAAGTCTTACTGATACCAAAATGACCAGCTTAAGGAGTTTTATTGGCTAGACTATGAATTTCCTGCATATACGACGTAGGAATAACTATTTGAAACTGCTCACTGACCACTCATCACCAACAGGTACATCAGGTGGTCGCCATTTTCTCATAATGACCCCATTTTTCACAAAGTAACAAACTGGTAGTTGTGTGGCTTCAGTTTCTGAAACTCAGTCTTATGTCTTCTCTGAGATACAGTTCTTGGGGGCCTATAACTCACATTAAAATGTCTTGCATGCTCATAAAGTAGCTGTTACTTTCTATTCATATCTCTTGCAAGTGCAGTCAGAAATTGGCAAGTGGTTTCTATTATTCTGTGAAGAAACCAACTTACTTATCTCTCTCTCTCTCTCTCTCTCTCTCTCTCTCTCTCTCTCTCTCTCAGTGATTAAGTCATTTAAATTATGGAATTTACCTTATCCATTGTTCCAAGGCACATATATTAGGGATAACAGGCCAAATTTAAAATTTCATCTCAGATTCATAAATGTAATAGTTTTGTGAAGGTCCAAGCATCAGAAAAAACAAATTAGCAAAAAAACTATAATCCTTTTCACGGTTTTTTGCTCATAGCAAGTGCAAACAACTTATTTTATTGCTGCCAAAAAGCAAATTCTCCAAAACATGAGCATTTTTGTACAGTGTATATATTGAATACAGATTCAGCAATGGAAAGGTTTTTTTTTTTTTATTAATTCTTGAAACTGTCACTGGGGAATATAATCTGACTTTTCTTGAGGCATTATTTACAAATGCATGTGGTATACAAAAGGAAATGTGTCTCGGCGAAACCAAAATTTACAGTTTCAATTCCTCAGAATTTGTAATTATGAGAGTGTAAGGGTGCAAATTTCTGTTGATCTATAAAGAGCACATTAATTTGGGCAGGTGAACGATTAATTAGATTTATAGGGACAGGTGCGTGTTTAAATTGCTATACTGCAAGGATTTTTAATGCTTGTGTCGCGAGAGTAAGTGATTTTTAATTAAGTCTTTGTTTATTTAACAGTCAGACAGACTGGAAGGAAAGGGTTAACTTCGATCTTTGTATCGAAAATGTCAGAGTTGATATTTTCCAGAATCAGTTATTTGGAAATCTACAGGTCAGGCGGACCACAGTTTTGGCGCCTAGTTATAAAAGGCAGTAGATATATTTAATCCGGATCGGTTACGCTAAATAAGGGGCGTGTTTCCCACACGAAACTTCTTGATTTTAATATGCTCCATCGCAAAAAATTTAGTCAGTCTACGTTTTTCTGCAAGAGAAAAATATAGGAGACTCTGAGTTTGAATTTAGAAGAAATTCTCTTGTAAAACAATTATCCAAGGGACCGGATGTCTGGAAAGTCGATGGACAATTTTGGCGGTAGACGCAAGAAAAGCTTGAAAGCACAAGGTATTTGCATCAATCTCATGTAAACCGTTGATACCAATATAACAATTTGCTTGGATTTATTTGCTTATATTTGCATGAATTTATTTGTTTAAATTCATAGATCAATTTTCTTGATATGAGTACAACTGTGTTGAGTTCATTTATCTGAATCCGTACAATGGTCTTCTTTGTATAAATTTGACAAATTGTTTGAATGTGTCGTCTTGATTGTTATAAGAAAATAGGTATTCTAAGAATTTCATGCCTTACCTTAGTTGACATGAGTTTCGAGAATCCATGTGAATTCACCGACCTTAGATGATTTCATGTATGACAAAGACTTGAGTGCGTATTGACTGAAATTAACGTTGTTAAGCCATGAAGTGAGATTTCATGTATGCTAAAGACTTGAATGTGTGTATTCGCTGGAAATAATGTAGTTAAGCCATGTAATGAATTTCATTCATTCATTTGTGTAATTGAGACGAGAACAGAACTGTTATGTCTTGTGTGATGTTAATGTCAGGTTGAAAAAGCCGTTAGGAAGTACATTAATCTTATGAAACTAGGTTTGTTTATGGTCTGCCATGTTTGGTTTGACCAGATAGCCTTTGGTATCTGTTTGAATTCCGATAAGACAATATCTGACATCACGAGAGGGGAGTAATGATATATTCCCAGTAGGATATCTGACAGGAGATTTAGGTTGCATCTCTGTTTATTTTGAAAGGTGAAATAGCTCCACTGACGTATCCAGGTACCTACTTATCCAAGTATCTATGTATCTACGTACTTTTTACGTATACACCTACCCACACAAAGTTCGAAGCTGAAAGAAGTGAGACAATAGAGAGTTTGGAGAAGAAAAGTGGAAAGGACCAAGAAGCACAGCCACAGTGAAGTTGGAATGAACCGGAAATAAGCAGGTTATGAAGTTGTACAAGGTAATGACTTCGATTGTTCACTCGATTCTATGATGAACCGATTCTATCATTTAAAACAGATCGGCTATTTATATAAGTATATTTGTGTTTGAAATTCGGTGAATGATTTATTTCAAAAAGAGGTGTATCTTCCTAATGTAATGCATTATCACAGTTGTTTATGTAATTGATTAAATTGTTGTCTTTCATGTATGGGGGCTCGTGTCATTCTGTTTTATATATACGTTTCACACTTTATATTAATATTTACTCGATCTGGGCAACAACATAGGGGGTGATCACCCTCTAGATAACGATAACCCAATAAAGCGGACACCTTGTAAGAAGGTACAATCCGTCAATTAAATCAATCAATTCCACCCCCCACCCCCCACAGAGTGCATGTCTAATCCAAAAGCCAAATTGTGTAAAAAGCTTGTTTTTATTCATGTTTTATTCATGTGAAAGTGAAAGACAAAAGGGATTGACAAATAAATCTATCTGAACAATGTAACTGACAAATAAATCTATCTGAACAATGTAACAAGACAATCCAGGTATTTGTTCCTTATAATTGCCTACTTGTATGAAAAGTTTTGTTTTAGACTAATTCATCTAATAATATTGGTTTTATGAATGCTGGTTTACATTAAATATTTATTTTTCTCTAATATTTCCTATGAAAATTTAAACGCTGCATATAGTTTTTATTTATTTATTTTGCTTTATTGCATAGTTGTATTATGCTGATATTTTTTGTGTCATGACAATATTAACTTATATTTTAAATAGGATAAAATAATGACAAAATCACAGACAAATGAAGATGTTTATGCGGGTGGTGGGGGGTGCTGGATGCTACAACAGCCTGAGCTGTGAGTAGCCTTAAAAACTTTAAAAGTGTTTTAAAAAATTATGTGGCTGGGGTCTTACTCTTCTAACACAAAACAATCACATCTGTGGAAGATACATGTAAAAATTTGTATTAATCTTTTCAACTACTACATTAATTTCATATCCAAATGTATCAAGCAAGTTTGGTACTGTATTGTAGCAGTAATAATACAAACAAATTGAGCTGGTTACTGGTAGCGGTAGCAACGTTATTTATATTCAATATATTATATTTTTATAATTGCTACCAAAGGAGTCTGATGTTTTATCAGTGAAGTACCTTGCAATCAATCATCTTATCTGTACTATAAATATTGATTCGTATATGGATGAATACAATTTTAAATAATAAAAAAATGAAGTTTCCAGTTTTATATCTGTGGAAATAAAGCATCTCATAATTGTATGGAAATGTTCTTTATGTTGAGATATAGAAAACATATTTCATATTGTTAGAATTTATTTTCTTATATAATGAAATAAGTTCACATTTTTGTAGCATATAGCTATTCTACAGTATATGCTTTGTATGTGACCTCCTTGTTTCATGTTTGCCTCTTGCGATTGTATTGGAATTGGAGATTTAAAATGAAACTGGAGATATGAGATTCTTGTCACAGGCAACTAGTGATAATACTTGCTGGCTATTGCATAATCATCTATGCCACACATATATAAGAATTCTGTATGATTTGAATATACATGTATAACTTAGTTCTTGTTTTATTTATATATATATATATATATATATATATATATATATATATATAGTAAACTGCCTATATAAACTGCAAGTTAACAGTTAAAATTAATTTCATAGGGATGAGAGAATAAACAGAATCTTCATCTCTGCAATGTACACTCTCTCTCTCTCTCTCTCTCTCTCTCTCTCTCTCTCTCTCTCTCGTGAATAAAGAAAGAGAAAGCATGTCCTTGATGTGCAATTATCTGCAATTTGCTCCAATCTTATGAGGTCTTTACTTATACAAAAGCAGAATTTGCACTGCGCTCTAAAATAATAAAACATGCTCTAAATTGATAACATTGTGAATGAGAACATATAAACAAATTAGGACCTTAAACATTGCTTGTAAGCGGCTACCCTATTCTGCCACCGTGCGGTAGCGGTAAATTACACCCACAAAATATCCAAAAACAATGGGGTGGGAAGGGTCAACGGAAATATAACATTGTGTAAATACATCTAATTGTATGCAGTTTGATACATTTAATTTGTTTTGTGCTTCTTGCAGATCAGCTCTCTTTCGAATGTTAATACTCCGAGAAATCAGCTGACTGTAATGCGGTAATATAATTCAATGATATTGTAAATAAGACGTCCAAATATGCCGTAAAGTGGTATAACCTCTTGTTGCTAGGGTCAGGGGAGCTGTCGTAGTGTAAGAAATTGATGTGTCACAGCACCATCTGTTGTCATAATGAGGCATTATTTTATGCTAACTTCCGTGGTGCTAACTTGCAACGTGCATGATGCTACATTATAATCATGATTTTAGAAGGTGCAATCTGTGTAATTTGTGATATAGCAAGTTTATAAATAGAATACTAAAAGTTGTAATAACTGACATAGCAAACTAAAGAATCAATTCAGTAGTTGACAAATTGCAAAATATAATGACGCAGAAGGAAAGTAGATCTAAGCACTTGCAAGCAGCCATTACAGCTTGCAACAATGAACAGAAAATTCATGACTAGAATTAGGGATGTAGCACTTGCAAGCAGCCATTTATAATAATGCAGAAGGAAAGTAGCACTTGCAAACTGCCACGTACAAATTGCATCAATGAAGAATACAATATACATAGATATAATTATGAAAGTAGCACTTGCAAGCAGCCATTTACAATAAAGCATCAAGGAAGATTAGAAAATATATGCATAGAATTATGGCGGTAATCCCCCTCCATAGTGAACAGGCAATGGATCATAATGTTAAAAGGACTGGAAAAGAGGACTTGTTAATAGCAAAGGCACATTTATACATCTAGTCTAATATGTGTACCAAATTTTGCATAGATATTGTAAACATTTTTGGAATTTTGCCCCAGAGAGGAAACTGAAGGAGCAGACAAAATTACTGAACAAAGTTATTAAAAATATTGAATCTAATGTTTGGAGTAAAATGTTTCTTTGATAATAGCTATGTAATCATGATACTTTAGGAGTATAACTACTACCTTGCAGATCCACCCTCCCATGCTAACCTTTAGCTACAAAAAAAGCCAAAAGTCGTCTGCTCACATAGGAAGTTAGACTAGAGTGATCTCCCTTGGATACAGGCACTGGCACCACATGCCATCAATACTTCAGTTACTACTGGTGTGAAATGCACTTTCTACCAGTAGGATGTAACTGTGGGGAGGTTATCAGGGTGTATCTGTGTTGTGATTGGGTAAGTGGATGAAACATATTTCACTTTAGTTTCTTTTAAAAATATGGTACCCAATCATAATACAGGTAAGTGCAGGAAGAAGTTACATCCCTTTACCCTAGAGAAGGCTTAGTCTCCCAAGGAATGTGAAGCAGCTTCCAACTCGATAGAAATATACAGACTTAAGCAGTGTCTCCATATGCCCAGAAATCTGCCCCCCCCCCCAAATCCAGTGGAAATCAATAGGCCATATTACTGAGCATCTGCCAAACTCACCCTTTGTTTTTGAAGTATTCTGTCCAGGTAGCTGAATGCCACAGATGTGTAGAAGGTCCTGAAGTGAGTGTGTGATTTCAATTTTTAAGGTAGCTTTAAAAAATTTTCAGTCATATCACTATGATGTCTGCAGTGTGGCAGTTTATAGTGATGTCTAGCACTGGGGCATCATGCTGCAGACATGTAGCATTATGCCCCACCCAGCCACAGGACACAACTCTGTCCATTATTCTTGTGAAGTCCCAGGGATTGATGTTGTGCCTGAACTGAAATATTATATCCCTGAACGTTAACCTCAGTAATTTCCTGCAGGACTTGTGTATAGGAATGTGGAGTTAGCATTCTGCACATTCAGACTTATAGCAAAGTTTCCTGAATGGTGTTTAGAACCAGTATCAACATCTCCATTCTGGACCATGTTGCCGATGATAAAATCAACTGGGAGCTCAAGTCTATGGTGACTATTTCTTGCTGCAGAATGCTGGACCTGAAAGGATCTTTTGGGACATCTATAGCAGTGGGGGGTCCTGGACAGTGAAGGAAGGGCACTGAATGTAATATGAAGCCCTTCCAAGGCAACTTAAAGCATCCATTGATTGTTAGGGCAAAGTCTTTCCCATTCTATAGCAAAGTAACAGTCTTCCACTCAGCATGATATACGACAAGGGTAGCATAAGCATGTCCCTTTGCTCAGGAAGGATGCTTGAATGGAGACAAACTAGGGTGAAAATGATAGCCCTCTCTATTTCTTGTTATCAGTGACCCCTGAAATCTGTCTTGCTTTTGACTAGGGCTGTTAGGCTGTTACCCTGATGTTTGTTGTGAAATGAAAGGTTTGCTGACACCTGGGTCTTGTAACTGCCTCTCTAAACAAATTCAGAAAGTCTGCCACTCTATCAGACTGTGGTAACTGCTTGAATTTGGACTGAACTTTCTACTCTTACACCTCTGTCCATCCTGGCATTATACTGTGTAGATTCTACACTGAGAGTACCAGAATTCTGCTACAGGGAAAAGCACGATATTGAATGACTATAAGAGTACTCCTCTCTGACATCAAAGTAAGCTTGATCAGCCTCAGTACTGACCATGAGTTATCTATACCTGCTGCATTCATGATTTTGGGACATTTTGATGGATACTGGATCCACTGCAACTGGTCCCTGTCTGCATCAGGTGAGGCCATATTTGAGGTGGTGCTGACCCCTGTTGATCTGCCACATGTGATAAGAAATGTAGGTTTACTGCATACATTCAGTATTAGATTTCATGGTACTTAAAAAATCTTTTGCCAAGCTGAGGAGGTGAAGGAGAAGCTGGGGGTGAATGTGATGCTTGGGTTCACATCCTTTTCTTCTCCACCAGAACACTCTCTGCTTCCATAAGGAATTGCTCACTGAAATGGCATCAGCAGGTAAGCTAATGATGTCCTCTCTGATAGCAAATTTATTCACTTTAGATCATGAGTAACTGGCTAAAACTGGAGCAAATTAACTTTCCATCCAACATGTGCAAATTTCCCGCTTGTGGACTGAGTCACATCCCATACATTCCAAGCATGTCAAAGAACTGTCCACCAGCTTAAGCCATTTGCACCTGATGCACTTTGCCGTGACCACTGTTGACACCTTTAAATACAGACAGCTAATGGATAGCATATACAGGTGAACTTTTAAAGTGTTACCTAATTTGCTGAGAAGTGGATGCTAGTGAACAATATGAATATGAATTGCCTACATGACACTATGGTCTATGATTACCTAGTCAGTGACTGAAAAGTGTTGCATAAACTTACTGTTAAGTGGACACTAATAAACAAATGTCTATGTGAATTGTCTGAATGACATTTCTGGTGAGTTAATTTTCAGTCAGTGACTGCAAATGTATAATAAATCAGTACACACTGCTGTTGATGCTGTCATTACTGGCAGAAAAGTTATAAGTGTCTCTCACCATGCTTACACGGGTGAGACAATAAAGGATGTTAAAAACTTGCCTTCGTATGTGTTGACAGCCTCAAGATTCATTACATGTCGAATGACATGGTACTCATCAGAGATCCCATTTCCCCCAAGAATGTCACGGGCCAATCTAGCAATCTCCAGGGCTTTTCCACAGGAATTTCGCTTTATCATGGAAATCATCTCTGATGTGGCCCTACAAAAGAGATTTCAGTTTTTATTAGAGTGGCAGACCTGCCAACCCTGAGGAGACCATCTCAGTAAGGCAGTTGATTTTCTTCCATAAGTTTCATCAGTTTTCAGTAAGGTGTAACAAAATATAAACTGCTACTGCAAAGCTGGAAAACATATTTAGAAGTTTGGTTCTTGAAACTTGCAGCAACGGTAAATATTATTTTCAACTGAAAGGTCTGTAAAGTACATGTAGACCCTTATTTATCACTAGTACAGTTGCGCAAACTTCAGTTCCAAAGCCTATGCAGCTCAATGGCTTGTTGCTATCTCTCAACTTGACATTATTCTTGGACTTTTTTCTTTCCATTTTCACATGATGACGGCAATCATTTCTCCTGCCATGAGACAGACTCATATTAACATGTGATGTCCAATAAATGTAATTATTTCTCTTCCTACTTTTATTCTGAATATTACCTTTTATTCTTCTATGCTGATTATTGGCACTTTTTAAGAGGATTATTTTCCTTTTCGTCTTTAACATACGTTACCTGCTGGATGCCATTTAAAAAAAACATCTATAATCAACAGTTTGATCATGCAGATGCTTCACATGAAAAAAACATGGCAGTTTAAAGCACCTGAGGTACTGCTGTAAAGTTAGTCTGGTTCCCTGACTAACTCCACTAATTCTAATATGAAACTTGGATCCAGATCAAACATAGATGAACCAATTATCCGGATTTGTTGGCAACAATAATTTTTCCACAGTTTTGCTTTTTCTTCCATAAGTTGGTATTATAAAGGTCATTTTCGTAAGACTTAATGGCAGAATCGTAAGGGTTGGCAGGTCTGGAGTGGATCTGAGCTGATTTAAAAAACTGAAGTTAAAAAGTAACTGCAGGCCACTGAGAAATAAGAATTCAAGACATTTTTAGTTTTGAAATTTACTGTACATGTTGTTGATAACAGATCACAAAATTCATATGCCAATGAAACTCTGCAGTTTTACTCTAAAATTTAATTTACATGTACCTATAACCTTAGATCTCAAAGGTGTAATTGAAACAGACGTTAGTTTTAATGGTATTTCATCCATACATCAAGCAATATGGGGTTTCTCTACTGACATCAGAAGCACTGGAGTGATGCCAACAAAAAGTTGATTACAAAGACACAGTGATGCTGGTGACCGATAGGTAGAGCAGACTAGACCATATTTTTTCCGCACTGGTTCTAAACTACCAGCTTCCTCAATTTTCAAGAATCAACAACAATCATAACTGACCCTTAAAAAACAATTGCATGCCTTTTTTGTTGATGAGACAGACCCAACTGTGAAGGCTTACAACAGATGACCTTCCACATCAGCCTGGGAACATTATGGCTAGTTTGGTTCCCTTACCATTATTTCACTGGTCCTCCAATGGTAGAGTCCAATAAATGCAACAAAACATACTTTCTACCACAATGCTTGCTAGACGCAAACTTATTCAAGTGCCTGGAATAAAGTCTCTGCTGTTACAACTCTATGGTCATAAAGTAAGTAACAGAAAGAAGCAAAACCAACAAGTTTTGTAAAACTTAACAAATACTTTAATTATAAAAGTTATAAAATAAACATGTAAGAGGAACTTATAGTATTTTGAAGTGAATCCAAAATAATCCTAAAAAGTTCTATTCAAGTCCAAAACAACTGAATGTTCCAAATGAATTTCAGATCCTACAAATCAGAATGGCATAATCCAAAACTTCTCTGAATAATTTATAATAGTCCCCGAATAATGTTTTAGTCCTATGAGCATTATGTAAGCCCATTGAATAATCCTAACAATGTTTTTCTCTCAAATTATCTAAACACAACATTAAACATATATCTGCAGACTGATACAAACACATGAAATAAGAACCCAATAAAAGAATGAATCTCCTTATATACACCTTCAAGACTATAGTACAACTAACATACCCCACATAACAAATCTTACTACTCAATCTTTCTAAATAACTATTCATGTGACCTAACCTATCCAATAAGAATTTACTTAATTCTTCTAAGAACTGACTAGCCAATGAGAAATTACCCCAAAGTTGTCAACAAGGTATTATTATTATTAATATCATCATTAGTGATCAAAAACACATATGTCAAGAACTATTTATAGATCCTACACAATCTACACTCTTAATATCTTAAATAGAAACTATACCCATATACAAAATTTAGGAATAGACAATTACTAAAGTTTAGAGTCATGAATAAAAATTACAAAAATAACGTATATACATAAAGCTGTGTGTTAATAAATGCTGTTCCTTGGAGCCATGCATACATGAGTCATTGGGTATCTAAGTAACAGGTGATCTTACATGCTCCACCATATTCAACAGCATGTACATGCATGCTTTTCCTTGTCTCTTTTTCATCTATTTACATACATCAACTGATAATTATCTTAGATAACACCAATTCAATAAATCCTCCTATTTGTGTAAGGAAAATATTTTGGGGAGCAGAATACTTACAATCCTTCATCTTTCAGTCTGCCAACTTGGTGACAAGCCTGTAAGCCTATGGATATTTCTGTCAGCATGTCAGCTAGTTTCTTCTGTATCAACTGATTCTTAGCCAGTGGTCGTTGGAACTGGTGCCTACAACAAAAAGTGTATTATATATGGTACACTATTCACCACGTACAACAGTTCTCTGTGTTGCATGGCCGATTCTGGAGATTACTGACCAGTGGGTTTCTTTGAGCTGAACCTTAAGTAAAGGTATGCTGCCTTGAGCTAAAGATATTGTGCAGAAACTTTTATTTTCTTCTGAGATTTATCATGACCATGACCTATTACCCCTAGATCCAAAAATCTATAAGTTTCTTTATTACCCTAAGAGCAAGCTATCCAAAATGTTTGCATATGGAAATTGCTCTAGAACAACAATTATTCTGCAACACCCATTTTCTTTAAGACTCATTTTCTTTAAGACAGAATGACCCTCAACTTGGAATTTTTGACCTCTTCACAGGCCTCTTCCCATACCTTAAGTGCAAGCCCTCTAAAAATTTTGGTCAGGGTACATGGTTTAAATTTAAAACTATTATGTCAAAAACATTTGTAATCATTTAGTAAAAAGCGACCCTAACATTCGACCTTCTGACCCCAAAACTGAAACATTTTTCTTACCCAACATGCAAGTCATCCACAAAAATTTGATGAAGGTCCAAGGTCAAGAACTGAAATTTGTGAGCAGAAACCATTTTTTGTTTTCCTTCAAGTAGAGAAAAAACCTTGACATTTGACCTTTTGATCCCCAAAAGTGCAAGCCATCCACATTGTTTGGTCCAGGTCTGTGATGTAGAACTAAAGCAATTGTGTGGAAACAATTTTTCTACCTTGAGTCACAGACAACTGAACTTTGGCCTTTTGACCCCAACATCAGTAAGCTTCTTCCTTACCCAAGTGCAAGCTATCCACAAAGTTTACTCCAAGTATGTGATATAGAATATTATCATCTGGAAAACATTGTTTTGCTTTCAGTCAGAGTGACCTTGATGTTTGACTGACCCTGAAATCAATAGGCCTCTTCCTTACACAAGTGCAAGAAATCCACAAAGTTTGGCAACTGTAAATGACACAGAACTGAAGTTGTTGATTAGAAAAGAAAAAGTTAACATACTTAGGACTGATGGATAGGATCAAAGCATCAAGTGCCCTGCCAAAAGGCAGGCATATAAATATTATGCATACAGTTGCAAAAATCATATAAATTCAACTATGAAGAGTAAATAAATGTAAATATGTTCAAACAAAAAATCATATTATAAAGTTGTTGTCACAGAAGTGTCCTTTATGTAACTGAAAAGTTAAATAGGTGTTTTTATGTGTTTTTTAATTTTTGACACAGCTTTAGCAATTTTTCAGTCATGTCACTATGATGTCTGCAGTGTGACAGTTTATAGTGATGTCTAGCATTGGGGCATCATGCCACTGACATGTAGCATCATGTCCTACCCAGTCACATTATCCTGACACCAGACTGACCAGTCCTAGCACTAACCTCTTAATACTGAGCACCAAGTGAGGCAGGTGCTGGTACCATTTTTATATGTCTTTGGTATGACTCAGTCGGGGTTTGAACCAACAACCTCCTGCATCTGAGGTGGACACTGTACCACTAGGCCACTGGAGTGGTTGACATGTTAAAAAGGATATTTACTGGTATTTCTGGAACTGTATATACAGTCTCTAACTGTAAAAATAAACCACTCAGATTGTAGGGTCCCTAATATAGCACAGGTGCAGTCATGGACTCCATGGTATTCAGTTAATTTTATAAGTTTCATTTTTTTTGTGACCATTATGATACAATTTCACAAAAAATCCTTTCAATGATGATTTGTTTTTGCATACCACTTGCAAATATAACGGCTTTTGCTGATGTTGTTCCTCAGTACAAAGCAACACACCGTATTTGACATTTTTCAAACTTTTAAATATTTCAAAGAAAGTTTCCCATAAGAATGATAATTAACATTTGTCCTTAAATTTTTGAAGCAGAAAAGTTTGTCTTTTTAAATTCTAATGTTTTTGGTACCAATGTAGACTCAAATTAGAAGATTTACATGTTGCAGAATTAAAGAGTATGTGTGAATATTTACCAAAAATAGCAGAAATAAAACCAATCTTTAACTGAAAACCTGTTTTACACCACACTTTTTTAATTACCTGTCATTTGTATGACATTTATTTTGGGAATTTCTCTATAAAAAAACAACAATGTATAAAAAGCTGACAGCTATGTGAAGTATTTTCAACAGAATGTATGTTTAACTGAAGTAATTACAATAACTTTGTACATTTAAATCATCTGCTATCAGTCTATCAATCACAGCAAGACTTCCTCAATGTTTTGATGTTCTACTCTCTGAAAAGAATTTTCTGGAATCCCTTAATATCTATATAATTATTTACATCTTCAAACACTTCATTTCTTAGATTTTAATATCATAAATAATAATGCCTAATATATCCACATTAAAGGAGATATTGGTATTTGTATTCACAGCTTATCAATTTGTATCAATCAGTGAAGAAAAAAATGTTTTGATGCACATTAAGTAAATAAACATATTTTGGTCTCTTCAGTGTGACTCACACAGTTATAAATAAAAAATTGGATCATCAACAGTTGGAGAGCCTAATTAGACGGTTCACTGGTTTTAATTTTCTTTATTTAGTGCCTTAAAATGTGTGTGATTTTTTTTTTCTTCATGTGATACTGTTTTTCATTATATACCAGTAATACTTTGTTTTCCTTTTTAGCAAAGTTTGTATCTGTTTTTCCTGTCTGTGCTAGTCATAGTATTTCAAAACCATTTATACTGAAAGACAGGTGAAAAAGATGTGGCCATTTATATAAAAAAATGTTGGGCTTATTACATAGCCATTTTTCGATGTGGATGCTTTCTGATGTTCTGGTCACACTGCATAGAAAAAGCACAAATTACTGCATATTTTACAAGTGACATTTCTGACTCTCCTTGCACCCTCTCCAGCTTCTTTAGAGTCTGTTCCCATGTTCAGCCACCAGTGTCATAAGTGGAGGCTGGAGTCACATAGCCCTGTTGGTAAGCACAGATTCATATTCCCAAGGTCTTGGGTTTGATAACCCCCTGGGGCCAGCCTTTGTTTGGCTGCCCTGGTGTGTACTTGGTAAAAGAACTTATCTTTCATTTCCACGGAATGATATAACCAATAATGTATCAAAAGTGCTGTCAATGGCCACAAAACTTAAAAAAATCATACAATTTCAAACTGATATGGCTGGATTTTTAAACTTCATTTTCCTTTGATATCTCCAACTCTTCCATCATACAAAGACTAATTCGATGAAAAGTCTCAAAAAGTGCCATTCCCACTCCAGTGGTATAGATGTATAGGTATGTAGGATGTTACAAGACCATGTGACTGAACTACCGTATTAGCATTCATGTTGCTTGAGTTGATTGTAGGTGGTCATTTTTGTCAACTCTGATGGCTACTTATGTCTGATTCTACCATTTAACAGGTTGCTGATATTTGATTCAGAGCTAAAGCATACAATATCTACTTATGCAAATGCTGAAATTCATGACATGAAAAACACCGTCCTTATTTGTCAATACAGTATTATCTTAGTTATTTAAGCATGGAAGGAAAAGTGAAAGGATCTGAATTTGAAAGTTCAATGGTAATGACAAGTAGTAAAATATGACATTTCTAGATTTAGAAAGAAACAACAAAAAACTGTGACTTGAGTATATTATTGGACAACTTTCATTAAATTGCACAATGGCCCTTAAAAATACTGAATTTGTCAAAAAAATCCCCAAACATTAAAAGCTAGGAAAGTGAAAGAGATCTATACACTTCTAACACACCAATTTCAGCTTCATTTCAAGGTAATGGGCAGTGGGATGGTGCATGTTATAACTGACCTGTCCAGAGCATACTGTCGGGCTGTTTCTAAGCAGAACTCAGCAGCACCAAGTGAACCCCATGCAATTCCATAACGTGCATTATTCAGGCAACCAAAAGGACCCTAGTACAAAATAAAAATGACAGTATTACTTTGATCTTGAAAAGGGTAAGCAAGAAGTAATGAAATATGTTGAAGTGTGAAGATTTGCCAAAGGGTATGATCACAAAAAGAATTTGTAAAAATTACTTAAATATGTCCTCATATGATGATTTACCAAGCAGCTGCATGAACTCTTGCCCTACCTGCCCTTCTTCTTCCCTGTGTCATTATTCTAGTTGTTTTGATCTTTCCCATCACCATCCTTTGAACTTTGTACCTTCCCCATCACTCGACAGTCCTTTTATATCTTGTATCTAACCTTCTTACAAAATCGTTTTTAAGAAGCTTGAGATGAGAGACAGTAAATGAGAAAGGTATCTGAACAGCTCCAATGGTGTCTCAAACAAAGAACAAAGTCATGACAATGGAAATGAATATTCATGCTTATTATTGTTTGATGGGGTCTATTAATCTATGGCAAAACTTAATGATAATATGTCATAAGAGACTGTACCTGATTAACAATATATACCACTAGAGTAAAATTAAAAACGTTTGAACTGTATAAACTTGACACACTACTCACTCCCAGTCCTACTGCATTAGGCAACATATTCTCTTCTGGCACTTTGACATCCTCCATGCTTATCTGTCCTGTGATACTCGCCCTTAGGGAAAACTTCCCCTCTATCTTGGGGGCAGTCAGCCCCTTCATTCCCTTCTCCAGAATAAAGCCCCTTATCTTATTGTCAACATCAGTCTTAGCCCAAACAATAAATACATCAGCAATTGGAGAGTTGGTGATCCTAAAAAGTAATTACATCACATAAATAGAAGTCAGAAAAACAGTACCCTTTCAGTAAGCTGTCTTAAAACAAAAGCATTATCAATATAACAGACTATAATAGTGATCAGTTATATGTCAAATCTTAAATTTTTTTTGGCACAATACAAGCTAGCATACCTGTAATGAACTTAGCTGAATAAATCTTTAATTTATTACTGTATACACTCTCTTATATGTGTGTCCAACTGCAAACTGCACAGACCCAGATCTGTTGACACATAATGTACTGGCAGATCTGGGTCTGTGCAGTTTGTTAGGAGTAGTCAGTAGAACAAACAGCATAGACCCTGATCTGCTGGTGCTTTATACAATTAGAGAGCAGGGTCTACATTGTTTGCAGCTGGACTTAACTAGTAAATGAGCATACAGAGAAAGTTTTATTTTTGCTATAAGAATGAATACATATGTTTAGTACATTTAAAAAACAGAAAATAGCAAAACTGAAGAGGATTATACTTATATTGTACTCTTTCAAGTGAAATGAAAATACTGCAGACAGAAAAGTACTTTAAAACGTAAAAGAAACTTTGTCACATTGGTTATCAATAACATTACATGAACTGTGAAAATGTTGAGAGATGTAGACTTATATATTTCCAAGCCTACCATGACTTTGTGCCATTTAAAATGTACATCTTTCTAGCAGCATTATATCTGGCTTTGGTTTCCATGGATGAAGGGTCACTGCCATGATTGGGCTCTGTCAATCCAAAACAGCCAATCAGCTCTCCTCTTGCTGAAATGAAAACAGAAATAAAATAACATTATTCCTATAGGGGATGCTGTAATTTTGTAATTTGTAATAATTCATCATATTAAACTGCTGTGTCATCATCAACATTTACATGATGTCATAATATTAAATTTGTGGCATGAGGCAGCTGAAATGACATTTTTACTATTCTGTAACATTCTAAACTTCAGTCCACTGTGCATTAGCAGATATGGTTTTACTGGTTCATAAAACGTTTCCTATTCATCTCAACTAATGATCAATAATTGTGTCTTATTACTTTTATACAATTTATTCTGAATTCTGACCAAACAGGTCCGATGTGCTCAACAGTAATACAATGTACACCTCTTCCTCGATAACTTGCGCACAACGGAGTCCAAAAACATAGACCGCACTATAAGCGAGGGTGCGAGTTACCGAGGGAGCTCCAAATATTGGAAAAATTCGCTTAGGCTATATACTTTGAGAAAACCACTGGGGGAGGGGGAGGAGGTGTTTTACGAACTGGGCTGTTTAATGACTGAATCCTCATTTTACAATCACGTCAATAATAACTGTTAATAACATGCTTTTTCTAATGAAGTTGTTTGTTATTCTGTATAAATAACATTTATTTTAAAAATGTACAACATTTGAAATATCATTCCAACTGGTTTCAACAATCAACATGTGTATGCAAAAACATCTGTGTATTATGTCACTACTTTGTGTTTTGTTGATTCATCTGGTTCCAGAATGTTATTTAATAGTATACTGCCAAGTTAGGAGTTGGAATAGCAGGGAACTAGACTAACTTTTGATACACCAGCAAACAAGATTCCTTTTTTTCAAAAACTAGCGATATTTATTTTGTGACACAATCATCAACGTTGAAACTCAAATTTTGTATTGTTCAGTTAGTATACTATTGATATCGTGATTTCACTGTAAGTAATAGTGAAACTTCTTATCATCCTTGAGGATATCTCTAAGTGCCAGGAATTCTCTGAAACTTGCTTGCCCACAATGGCCCATATCTGTGAAACCAAGCTCTTTATTTTGCAATGTATTCATTTCACTTGGTTGCTTTGCTATCTTTGATCACAATTATGAATGAGTTAGTTAAATTAAGGTAGTTTATGTTACATACACAATAACATTTATAACAATGTTCAATTGATAAAATGAAGTGAGTTCACGCGACATATGACCGGGGCCGCTAGATTTCAAGTAGGATGGATTTGCATGCCTTTTAACTTTTCTTTTATTCCACCTCCTTTATCTGATTCAAAAGACATAATTTACGTGAAAATACAAAGGAGGTCAGCTTTTAATTCAGTGCAACAATACAACAAATACTTCTGCAAGTCAGTTATCAAAACACGGTCGGGACTTAATTGGGTTCTCAGAGAAATGCCTGCGGACATAGCTGACACATTTTATGCTTAAATACACATTGCATTTATGATGATTACACTTAAGAGGAACTAAAAGATAGAATTAAAACACAAATTTCACTTAATAAAAATTATTTAATTGGCACTTAAATAATAATGTACTGCCTACACTAGGCGTAATTGACATTTTCATTGATCGAAATTTCCTTGAATATCTTTAATAACTGTGTACTAAGAATGTCGTTTGGAAAGAAAATATAACCAATTATATGACTTCTTATTAAAAGTTGATAATTTCAAAATGTTGATTAAAATGTCCAGGTCCTATCTAATGTTTTCGACCATAAAACAAGAGACATATCAACGTTTCAGTTAGTAATTTTGATTGTGATTTTCTTCAAGTTCAATAAATATGGATCAATTTTGGGGGGGCATTTTCTGGTTTTAAAAAATGGGATCCACACCTGACCCCATGTTATAAGCGGGTTTGCAAGTTATCAGAGCACGAATTATCAAGGGAGTGGTGTATTGAGTTCCTGACTGTGATTCCAGCCAAGAAAACTGAAGATATTGTGTTTACATAGGGGGGTTGTTTAGATCATGGAATAACAGGCTTTTATTTCACTCAAAACATTATTTTAAAATAAAAAAAATGGTTGATGCTGTTTA
This sequence comes from Megalonaias nervosa, assembly GCA_016617855.1. Lineage (NCBI taxonomy): Eukaryota > Metazoa > Mollusca > Bivalvia > Unionida > Unionidae > Megalonaias > Megalonaias nervosa. The sequence goes on along the minus strand of JAECUM010005490.1, from coordinate 81,288 downwards.
AACCAGGTTATTCCTTTTTTTTTAAAATTATGCTTATGTATGGCATGTGTTGTTATAGCATTCATTGTTGTTACTTCCTACACATTTTGATCTTTCAAAAGCAAAATCATGTCCATTTTTAGGGAGATCCCAGGTTGCTTGACATATGACCCTGACCTTTAATAACAGCTGCTGGAATATGCTGTGGAGGTAACATGCAATAATTTCTGAAGACTGGCTTCTGAAGCCTGCCCTATGCCTTCTTCTTTGCCAAAAGGGGTGAGTGTTGGAGTGCAGGAAGGTCTGTACAATTACATTATTTTAACTTCTAATGGTCGATTTTAATCTGGGGTTTGTCAGTTTTGATCAGCACTCACAGGAGTGGGTCAGCGAGGGCTTGTTGTTGTTATTATTAGGGCGTAAGGCATTGATAAAGATAAAACTTTATATCAAATGACCTGGAAAAAGGGAACCAAAGGTAGTCCGCAGAATTTACTGATGTGTAAAAATTCCAGATTAGTATCATGTGACCCTTTACATCCAATCAAAATGTAGAAAATGCGGTCAATTTTAGATGTGAATTATAGATGCTGGTTAGGGTGAAGCATTCACCAATATCATATTTTACAGATGAATAGAACAATGTACTGAATTCAACAATATCTCATAAATGCTAATACAGTGTTACCCCGCTATAGCATGCTCCATTATAACACAAATTCGGATATAACACGGTTGTGGTGTGGCTCCTGAAATTTCATATACATGTATTCTTCTCATACACAAAAAAAAAAAATTCTTTCTTAAAAGTATGAAAAAACCCATAAAAAGTTTATCATTTTAGGGAAGAAATTGCGTATGAATAATACAAGACGATCGTAGTGTGGCTCCTGAAATTTTATATGCATTTTTCTCATACACAAAAAAATAATTTTCTTCCGAAAAGTATGAAAAATAACGTGTAAAAAGTTTATTCAGGAATTGCGCAGAGCTTCGCCACTATCGCAAATTGTGATTTTTTTTCCCTTACTGGCAGCAAAATATGCCATCTGGTGATTTTTTTTATTGGCAGCATTGTTGGCTGTTTAAACTTGTATATACAACCATTGGTTTGGAATGGAGAAATTCAGAGGTCCCAAGAAAGGAAGCTGCAAAGTTGATATAAAATGCACTGAAATTTATGTATTGTTACATAAACAAATTCTTTGTCTATATTAACAAAACATCTTAACAGTGCATTGTTATATCATAATTCGCTTATGTTGACATCTAGCATGAGTACTGTATGTTTTGAGATATCCGCTTTTTTTTCAAATTTACATTTCTAGTAGCGGAGATCAACCGGATGAGGCATTATCTCATAATCTATCTTTCGTCTGATTTTCGGCCGCTCGCTAGTAATTAATATATTTACGTAGGCTGACATTTGTATGTGGATGGTAAGAAAAATTCCTCTTCTTTTCACTCAGAATTAAATCCTTCAGAACATTCACATTTTCTGTAGTAATCCCTGTCATCAGACCAGAACACCTCGGTCTCTATTGTCGATTGACCCTTTCTTTAAATTTCTGACGCATGCGTGAAAGGCAGCATCACTCCACTACCACAAATGTAAAAAAAAACAAAGAAAAAAAAAAACAACAAGCTCTCATTTGTCTATTCAATAGGCAGAGGGAAACAGTAACTACAATTGACCATACGATGGCCAATTCATTTTTTAAAAAAATTTACCCAGATAAAGTAGTAGCTGAAATTTCAAAGAAAACATTACCTTTGAAGCACCGATTGTTATGAAAACGTACTAAGCAAATGGGAAAAAAATCAGTCTCAATCATGCAATACAATTTTTTGATGTTGCCGCCACAATAAGAAACGGACATTTGTTTGGTTCTCCAAAGCTGTCCTTTAGCGGTGACTTCAATAACACATGCACCCGTCATCAAAGAAAGCCGACTACAATCTTCAATAAAAACAAAGAACCTTTCTTCAAAGGAAGTCAGTACCAAACTTAAATAAAAGAAATGGAATCTGATGAATTGTTTCATCTTCCAACGTGACTGGAACACTTTTACTGTGCCGTGAAAGTTTCTTTTTTACAGGAAAAAGTTTATACTTACGAACTCTACCGAGGGCGCTTAAAACGCAAACTTTTACCGACTTGGGACGTACTGAAAAGTAAATGTGCTTCATCATTCGTTACATGATTGTGCTATATTTTTCTACTGAATTCAGACCTATATGACCTGTGACAAAATTATTGAATATTTTAAATCTGTGTGCATATCTTCGATGGAATTACTTGTATTGTGGATTCAATGTATGTGACGTGAGTACACGGTGTTGATACTTTATTAATTGCTATACAATAGACATGTATGTATAAATAGTATACACGTATATGTACCATTGCGTGGTTCTCTGAATAAAGTAAAATATATATGCCTCCTCTGTTTTCACTACGTGTGTATTTCTCATTTAATATGCATCAATTTAAGATGATAACTGTGCCAATGAAGCACATATTTTTGTGCCCGCGTTTATTACCTACACCCCCACCCCCTCGCACATTTTTTCGGGTACATGCATCATTTTCTTCAGCTAACTGACCTGGTTTCTTGTAACACGGTTCGGTCTGGCTCCCAACTACCGTGTTATAGCGGGGTCACACTGTACTATTAAATTAGAAATTAACCAGGACAGGAAATTTATTACTTCCAGACATATTTCATATTTACTTTAATACTATGAATGGAAGAATCTTTTATTAATTTTAATTAGACCTGAATAATGTACACACACTTCCACTATACTATAGGGATATTCAGCATTCATTAGAATGCTAAGTCTCATCTGTTGGATAATCCCTAACTATATCCACAAAGGCCAGTTATCTGCTGCATAATCCCTAACTATATCCACAAAGGCCAGTTATGTTCCATAATCCCTAACTGTATCAACAAAGGCCAGTTATGTTGCATAATCCCTAACTGTATCAACAAAGGCCAGTTATGTTGCATAATCCCTAACTATATCCACAAAGGCCAGTTACGTTGCATAATCCCCAACTGTATCCACAAAGGCCAGTTATGTTGTATAATCCCTAACTGTATCCATAAAGGCCAGTTATGTGTTGCATGATCCCTAACTGTATCCACAAAGGCCAGTTATCTGTTGCATAATCCCTAGCTGTATCCACAAAGGCCAGTTATCTGTTGCATAATCCCTAACTGTATCTACAAAGGCCAGTTATCTGTTGCATAATCCCTAGCTGTATCCACAAAGGCCAGTTATGTTGCATAATCCCTAACTGTATCAACAAAAGCCAGTTATCTGTTGCATAATCCCTAACTGTATCCACAAAGGCCAGTTATCTGTTGCATAATCCCTAACTGTATCCACAAAGGCCAGTTATCTGCTGCATAATCCCTAACTGTATCCACAAAGGCCAGTTACCTGTTGCATGATCCCTAACTGTATCCACAAAGGCCAGTTATCCGTTGCATGATCCCTAACTGTATCCACAAAAGCCAGTTATCTGTTGCATGATCCATAACCATGTCCACAAAGGCCAGTTATCTGCTGCATATTCTGTGTCCACAAAAGCCACTGTCTGCTGCATAATCCTTAATCATGGCCACAAAGGCCAGTTAAATGCTGCATAATCTTTAACCATATCCACAAAGGCCAGTTATCTGTTGGATAATCCTAACTGTACCCACAAAGGCCAATTATCTGCTGCATAATCCATAACCCTTTACCTCATGTAAGCGCCTTTGGACACCTCTGATCCATTCTCATGGAAGTGCCTTTGGATGCCTCTACCCGATTCACATGGAAGTACCTTTGGATGCCTCTACACAATTCTCATGGAAGCGCATTTGGATGCCCGCTGTAAACATCAGCTATTTTGAGCTAGTTTTCGAAGTGCCACCTTTGGGGAAAATCCCCTATTAGGTACTACATTCACTGATGTGAATGACCATTACATCATATCACGTGGTGCTATTTAAACTCTAGTCGTAATCTGCTATTTAAAGTAAATGAGTCAGATTCTCCACTCTCCAAAATGGAGGCCAAGAATTTCATTCATTACTTTCTGGAGTTTGCATGATTAAAATCACTACTATGAAGGTGTCAATAACTTAAGTAAAGGCTCTGATATTGATGTAGGCAGCAATTAGGTTTTATAAATGATCAAATTCAGATGATTTATTGACGTAGATGTTGACAAAGAACTGGTAAATTTCGAGTATGAGAAATGGCAGGTATGGTCGGTCACACTGCTTCACTGGCTTGATGGTGAACGAGTTCTCTCAAGATTTTAAAGCACATAAAAATTCTTCTGTGAAAAATAATTATACAGCTATAATGATCGGATTTTACTCTTAAATCTTTCTATACATATTAGATGTGAACAAAAAATGGTTAAAACTGATGTACTACATATACTACACTGCTATAACAGTTAACAGACAGACCTTTGTGTATGGAGTCATATAGATAACAGGTGTTCTCTTTATAGCACAATGCACTGTGTAACTTTAGTACATGTATGTCAGCTGCCTACATACTGATACTCTATGAGGTAAAGTGTTAACCATATCCACAAAGGCCAGTTATCTGTTGCATAATTCTTAACCATATCCACAAAGACCAGTTATTTTTCAGATATTCCCCAACTGTATCCACAAAGACCACTTATCTGTTGCATAACCCCTAACTGTATCCACAAAGGCCAGTTATCTGTTGCACACTCCTTAACAGTATCCACAAGGCCTGTTATCTACTTTTGTTAGTACAGTCCTACCCATTTATGTCGACATCCTCAGGCCCGAGGAAATATTGTCGACATAGGCGGATGTGGAGATAAGTGTTGGGGGGGAGGGTCTTAAAAAAAAGATACAAGTTAAATTCGTCAATAAGGGGTGACCTGTCTTCAGTGAGTTGCATTTACACTTTGAGAAAACAAACAATGCAAATTTTGATTACATGAAGACAAATCCAGTGTGAAATACACTTGTATATTGACAAATTACATTTTGGTTACCTTTGTGTAATAAAATTCACAATAAAATATTGCATCAGTCACATCCTGATATGAAAAACATTCACTACGATTTTAAATGTCGGCATAAGCACATGGTTGCATAGTTGTTATTTACACGCTTCAAGTACATGTACTTAAATTGGTCTAGATTTTGGTCAGTCTATTCCCATCTTATTGAGGCTACCAGGGGGATGGGGCTATTCACAGGGAAATGAAAACTTGTCGACAGGTTGGTTTAAACAGTACGTGTATTTAGTTACAGAAGTCATTGTGAAAAGTACATAAAAGTGAACAAGAGATATGCAGCTGATATGATTAATGAAGGCATAATATTGTATACATTGACACATGCTTAAATGAGGTATTAAAAGAAAATGATTCTTACAATACAATATTGTAACAATGTCAGCTCAAGTGGTATACATTTAAAATTTTTCACAGACATCTTTGCGAGATGCCCCACCCTCAACTTCCTTAACAGCCAGATATTTATTTTACAGAGGCTGTAAATTTAATCTGCGTTTTACACTGCTGTTGGTAACCATCGTAAATATAAATAAAGTTAAAAAGGAAATTTCACAGCACAATCACCGATCACTTTGGAAAATGCAAGAACTGATCAGATTTCATTGCTTTTATTTAAGTCACCGCGAGGGGCCAACTTTATAGGACCAAACAAAAGCCTGCTTTTTTTTCCGACCGTGACATTAAAGCTTGGTGGCAAGATCAACTAATTGTTGAATAAAGTACAGGTTGGAACTGGCCGCTTGCCGACATAAATGATTAGGCGGGAAAATTAAAGCCTGGCGGCAAGATCAACTAATTGTTGAACAAAGTTTGGGTCAGAACTGGCAGCTGGTCGACATAAATGATAAGGCGGGAAAATTAAAGCCTGACTGCAAGATCAACTAATTGTTGAACAAAGACTGGGTCAGAACTGGCAGCTTGTCGACATAAATGATTAGAAAACAAAGGATTTGTTCAAGCTGGGATAAAGGGCTTCTGTCGACATGTACGTTTATTTTTTATTTTGACGTTGACATAAGCATGACAATTTTGGTAGTAATTGTAGACCAAGGGACCGGGACTTTGCTTTTTTGTCAAAATAGGCGGCTTGTCGACATAAGTGATGTCGATATAAGTGGGTAGGACTGTACAAAGTATGACTCCTCATAACTATATATGCATTAATTTTAGAGAAATATAACTTTATATATTAAGTTGCCAATTTGCTTACCAAGTGGAGGCAGATATTTCTGTTTTTGCTCCTCAGTTCCATATGCATCAATCGGATACATGACTAGTGAAGACTGCACACTCATGGCTGATCTGTAGCTACTATCCACTCTAGACATACAACAATACAGTCAAACAAATAATACACATGTTCATAAATGTTTATTATGGAAAACATACCTGGTCAGTTTGAAATAAATTTATAAATTTCATAATGAGATATAAAAATATATCAGCATGAGAACAACTGATATTGCCACAGTGGTGATAAAGGTGGAAATATATCTGTCCTTATATATTGTTTATTTTCTATGTTTTTTACCTAATTTATATTTCTTCTTCTCTTTTCCCCTCTTCATGACATTAAACAGATCTTACAATATGCCAACACCGCTCATTTATTTATTTAAGCAATGAGGTGGTGATATTAAAATCTGCTTAAAACAAACTCAATAAAAAAACAAAGTGTAAGTTATTAGCTTATTTAAATTAGGTTTCCATGTAAACCATGCAAATTTTCACTGACCTATTTCTATTCAATCTTGACTGCAATCAAGACTTAGGTGACCACTTAAATTTGGATACATCATCTTTTACTTAAGTAGACTGCAAGCTTGCCTAGGTCACAAATTTCACATTTGAATGCAAAAATAAAGAAAATAAAAATAAGCAAAATCCTAATTGGTAATTCAGTCATTAAAATAAAAAAGTTTAGAGATGCTATGGTCTGAAAGCTGTTGGATCTGACTCCTCAGTGCATGATGCCACCCCTACTCAAACAATGTACACTGTATCAATCCATGGAAGAAATGTGTTAGTTGAAATAAATTTTTTAAATATTTTTCTTAAGAAAACAATCATTTATTTGACAGGTGTTAACTGCATCTGCACAGAATGGAAAAAAATCCATCTGCACAGCTGCTTTTACCTTCAAAAATTTATAATAAAAAGAAAATCATTGTTGTTTTGAAACCAGGAGATCTAAGAAAATATTTATTCATCAAGTAGAAACATTTTTCATATTGCAACTCGTGTCTTCACCACTTGTAACAATACAAAGTTTCCACTACATCTGCAAATATTATCTTATATCTACTCCAAAAACATAGATATCTTCTATAAATCTAAAATTCTGTGTATTTTTCATAAAAATTCCATGAAGCTTGAAAGACTCAGTCTCATTTGTTTCACTCGCTTGTCAAGTTGTATCAGTACATAAGTATAAGAAAATGTAGAAAACAAAATGCACTGCATTTGTGAAAAGTCAGAAATATCTGTTGCAGCAAAGGCAAAATGTAAATATGGTCAATGTTAAAATGTCAAATCTATTATCAGAAACCAAACATAGAAAATGGAAAAGGGGTGGGGCTACAGCTCCTCCAAATTATTTTGTGGAACACTGGAAATCAAAATCAATTTTGGTCACATTAACATTGGAAATGAATATCATCCTAGGTCACATTAACATAGACCTAGATGCCAAGTTTGGTTGAAATCCATCAATCCTTGGTAATATTATGTTACAGAAACTGAAATTGGTTGGAGAGACAATCAGGAGGCATGACACATGTACATGACTCTGAATGGTGGAAATCAAAATCATCAACATAAAGCTGTATGTGGTTGAAATCCAAGAATCCTTGTTTAAGGTGTGCTGCAGAAACCAAAGTCAGGAAGACAAAGCAAACTGGGGGTATAACTCATATAAATGGAACACTGGAAACAGAACTTCAGTTAAGATCTCCTCAATAAAAAGTCACAAATAAATCTAGCTGAAAGCCAGTGATCCTTGGTTAAGTTGTACTGTGGGAACAAAAGTCCTGAGGACTGATGATTGAGAGCGTAACTTTTGTAAAAAAAAAACTGCTGTTTCAAATCCAATTATCTTCACTAAAGTTTAGCTGCTGAAAAGGAATTTAGGTTCATAGCTTCTTTCATTAATGACCGACATGACTGAAAATTGAACTCTTTTGAGGTTAATCAATATAAAGCTGTTACACTATTGGTATATGTATGTGCCCTACCAGTGTTATGGTTAGGCATAAAATAAATGTTCTTTTCATACGTCATCCATCAGTTCCCAGTAAAGTTACCTTATAAAACAAATTTTTGATAAACTAATGGACAGCAAGATGGATGGACTTGAGTACTATAGTGCTCTGCTGACTTCACTGAGTGGGATACTAATTAATGTATTACCTTTCCACTTCCCTGGCAATCAGACCATAGGCCACTGAGGAAACACCAGCACAGCCATACCCCTTAATGGTAGGGCCCAGCACCCCTAGTTCCCCCATCTCCTTCATGATCTCTGGATGAAATACTGAAATTAGATCCTAGAATGAGTTATAAGATACACACAGGAAATTATTATATTCCATCTCAGTTCAGACACATCATTCAACCAATATTAGTTTTTTCTTATTCAACTGGTTATCTGGACACAAATGAACTAGTGGACTTGCCATATCATGGATTATTTTTTAAAAAATATTTAAAGTACAAAACCCCCAAATATTAATTCCACACACTGCATTTATACATGCACAGTACTAAAGCAAACTCCTGGAAAGGATTATCCTGGTTTTATTTTAATGGGGAGCTGGGGTAGGGGAAGGTTGAAGGTTCAGTGATGTTTATAAGTTCTTATTTGGTAATTAACATCTCTGACTACTGTGTACGGAAGCTGCCAAAGCAGCCACACCTGGTAAGTAATGAACTACTGTGTACAGAAGCTGCCAAAGCAGCCACACCTGGTAAGTAATGAAGAAAGCACACACATGAAGCAACACAATAATGTATTTTAAAATACCAATCAAGACAAGAAAATTACCCATGCCAGCACAACCAGATTGCAACACTTTAAAATTTTTGTAAAGTCATCCTTTTGACCCAAACCCAGGGACTCCACACCTGAATATTATACGAAGTCCTTCAAAGGGACTGATGCTCTACTGGACAAAAATAATTTGTAGGGATCCATAGGAAATCTGTTTCTTTCCTCCTTTTCTTATTTTCAACTGAGTGTTGAAAACATGTAAGATATTCTTAAGAAATTCCAACATACCAAATACCAGTGTCTTTCAAGAAATTAAAAATGAAAAGTCTACATGTCACTGGAATACTCAATATTTCTTTCAGGCAAACTAGGTAACACTTTTATTTGATATGCCTGAGAGCAACTCACATAAAATATGGGAGGGGCCCATCTCAATTTTTGGGGGCCCTGGGTGTCAGGTTATCCTATTTTTGGAGCTCTGTCATGAAATGACCTTAGCATAACACTTGACTAAGTGGTGATGCATGAATGGATGGACTCTGTAACACTATAAGTATATGTACATGCCCTACCAGTGTCATCGTTAGGCATACAAATAATTCCTTTTCATACATCATGCAATGTTTGGTTAAATCCATAATTAATATTCTACAATTCATAAATTGCAAAGAAATTCCAGCTTATGGATTGATGCTATATTTACCTGTCTGTCTATATGGCATGGATGACTATTTTTTTTGTTAAATTTGGTCTCTATGCTCCCACACCTCTAAAGAAAGGGAAAGGCAACCAAATTAAGTGGAAGCTATGATGCACCATGCATGTGGGATCATGGATTCCTGTCATTATTTTGTCCGGTATTCCCTAAATCTGGACCCCTGCATGCTGCCTCAGCACGCTTTTTCATCAGGTATTTTTATAAAATGTGCCAACTACTTTATTTGTTGCATGTCCTTTTACAGTAACTAAAGTCACTACATATAATTAAACCCATAAGATGGCATTAAATATCCATTTCAAAACAACATATCTGTCCTTCAAGACATTCAACATTTGTGGTAGTCTACCAAGCTATAATGTAATTTCTTTGATGGCTGTTAATGTAACATAATGCTGAGGCTGAAGGCACATCTACAATGATGAAGATTTCATTTATTTTAAGGTTCAATTCATAACACAAGGAACTAAATTTATGCATATGCACAATTTGTCATTTAGTCTATTAATTATTAATTTGAATAGAAAAGTAATTCAAAATGGGAATCATCATAATAAATGCGGATAGGTATTGAGTAAACATCAAAACTAAATCAGAGTGATATCCAAAGTGGAATGCAGCTTATTTCTGGTGAACCAGATATTCAAAAATGTTAATGTTTTCACAAATTACTTGAGTACCTGAAAAAACACTTATCACAATAATGTAAGTGTCCAGGGAAAAAATGATAATACAGTGCAAACAAAGTTAAGGTAGCAATAGTTTCAAAACAAATAAAATTATATAATTTTTAGCACCACTAGTGCATTAGTTAATATTACTGTCCTTTGTCCCTCTAAAATCTTGTGTGTCCCCAAATTTGGAGGATCAGGGACAAAGTGTCCTCTGCCACTGGGATTTTATTTACGTGCACCACTTCAGAAGGACTTAGTTTTATAATGAAAACTTACTAGAAATGAAGATTGTTTAAAGAAAAATAAATCTAATAGTTGATACCTATATGTAACACACATACAATCTTGTGCATTGTTTTTTAGCAACCTAATGGTAACCACTTCTAAGCTGTCATAAATAACAGGAAGTGAATAACCTCAATTTTTTCACCATATTTATAGCATCAACTGCATAAACCTAACATCTGCAAGATAATAAATTCAAATAAAGAACTAGAGTACTGTGAATGTCACATTATGTACCTGCACCATGTTTAATAGTCCTCTAAGCAGGCACTAGTAGGGCACGGTCGACTTAGCAGATTACTGACCAGTGAGTTTCAATGACCCAAGACCTTTGCTCAAGACATGATAAACTTACAATGTAGAAACCATTAGTTCATTAAACTTACCATGACCCGGAATAACAGCCTTTAGTCCCCAGAAGATATATATATATATTTCTTTATTACTCTTAATGCAGGATACAAAGAGTTTGGTCAAGAAACTGACTCTGAACAAATGTTATTCTGCAAAGCCCATTATGATCTCAAATTCAACAGACCTCTTCCATACTTTAAGTTCAAACCAAACGACAAACTTGGGTCAAGTTATGTGATCTAGAACTTAAGTTATTATGCAAAACTATTTCTCTTGTTTCAGTCACAGTGAATTAATCTTTGACTTTTAAGCCCCATTATTATGGACTTCATCCTTGCCCCAAGTACTAGTCATCCACAAAATTTGATATAGGTCTGTATGTAAAAGTAATGTTATTTTCTTTCAATCACAATGACATTGACCTTGAAACTTCATCCCAACATCAGTATGCTTTTTAATATCCCAAGTGCAAGCTATCCATAAAGCTTCATCCAGGTCTGTTATGCATGTTATTAAATGTTATTGTGTAGAAACCATCCTTCCTCTTTCAATCACAGTTCACTTGATCTTTGACCTTTTGACTGCAAAACTGATATGTTTCTTTCTTTTGTGAAGATGAATGTAATGTTTGGCAAAGTTAGGCACTGTAGAGCTGAAGTTACCAGAAAAGGAAAAGTTTACAGACAAATGGACTGGGTCAAAGCATAATATACTCCACCAAAAGGCAGGCATAAATCTTTTAAGCACTTTTTGAATGTTAGGATCAACAGTAATTTTCATGCACAAACAAAAAATATTGGCAGTCAATATCCACATCAGATGTATTTATGGCGAAAAGTTTCATAAATACAGTAATATGATTAATATTTCAGTCTGTATGAAACACTGTTGGAGTACAGACCCAAAGTAATTCTGTTCTGATAAAAACAAACTTCAATGAACACTTTATACATGTAGTATGCATCATCTTCAAATGCAAACGTGAAACTACACAAATTATCAAAGCAAAGATTTAACTGAAGGGTTCTTAATATGTGCATATCAGGAAAGCTTGAACTGCCTCTGTAAACAAGAAAACTATTTTACAAAAGTCATGTAAATACATCTACATCTAATAAGTCTACTAAAGAATTTCTTATCTTTCTGAAGATGCCTTGGCCAATTGGTTTGTATGCTGGACTTAAGACCAAAAGGATGTGGGTTTGATTCCTAATAATGGATCATCCTGGACTGGCTATTATGGTGTGTCCTTAGGCAAGGCACTTTACTCCAATTGCCTTGGCACTCAATATCCCACTTGTGAATTGGTGCCATAAAACACAAGCCAAAATAATCCTTTCTTTCTTTCCTTTCCTAAATGTACACTGGTCAGCTTAAAATATACAACTATAAATCTATTTTTAATTTTGTACATCATCATTATCAATTTTGTACATTTTTTTCTTTTTTAAAACTAACTTTAAAAAATATTAGATTTTGTTGGCATGTTTCATTTTTATTTCTAATTACAAGCTGATGATCATCAAAGTTATCACTTTCTGTGCCATGTCAGCAGGCCTTTTAACTGTAACCATCAAAGGAGTCACCTGGTCACCATTCATAGTTTAAAAAAACAGTAGAATGACTCAAACAACGGATTAAAATCAAGTAAAGAATTTCAAACTGGCTTTTCAATATCTACAGTTTAAACAAAATGAAGTAAATTATCATAACACATACCTATGCTCAAGTATTGAGAATACTGGTGGCTTGGGATTAGAAGTGACACTAATTTACTACATAAAATCAATTAGAAGAACATTGCTCCAAGACAATGCTATTGAATGTCCATTTTATTGCTGTACTCATACAGTTCAAACTAATCCTAATATTTTCCTAATTTTCTTTTCTTTATATGACTCCTTTTCTTTACATGACATGAGAATTTATATTAATATCAGAAACATTACTGTCATTCCCTTTAAAAGTATTTTCAATTATTGTTTTAAGTATTGCCAAAGGTGGAACAATATTCAGGAAAATAACTACCATTAGGCCAAATGATTTATCTAAATTTAAGGTGCCTTGATTGACTTATATAATTAACATGAAAGGTGTAGTGATTAGATGGACACTGAGGTTAATATTTTGTTGGTTAGATCAGCACCATTTTCATTCTGCAGGAACTGTTTATTGTTATACAGTTAAAACTATATAGTCAAACCTGTCTTAGGACTGTGACCTCTAGAAAGTTTTTGCCTCTCTTGATAAACTACCTTTTTTATCTTCAAAAATAACCAATCTTTCAAAGATCCTTAAAAATAGTACTTCAGGAGGTTTAAAAATACATTATATATGTACCAACAAAACATGGTGTACTTTCTGCATGTGAATGAGGATACATTCTGTTGTTGTTGGTTATTCAGCACTTGAGCTTCAGACTGAGTTTTCACTATGAGCCAATCAAAACCTAAAACTTGGACTTGGAAGTTTCATCTCCAGGCCTGAGGAAGTCACAAATAATACCCCCTCTTGCATACCAAGTTTTAGTAATTTTCTACCCAGAGTAATAAACTGAAGGATGGACAGAGGGCATCACAATTTATAATACTTTTTTTTTAATGGGGAAAAAAAAAAATTACCAACCTTCATTTCTGTTTGCATGCAGAATTCGTGGCATTAGCTTTTCCTGGCAGTAGGCCCGAAACTGGTCTCTCACAATTATCTCTTCTTCTTTTAACAGGTTTTCTAGATTCAAGCCATCTTTCCAATTGAACTTTACTAAAAAATAAAACAAAGATCTCCAGTTAACTGAAAAACAACCATCATTTTTGCGTGTTAAAGCCCTGGTCATGAAATCGAAAAACAAAAACAAATATTGTCCTAGTAAAATATGTTTCTTCAAAAATACTTACCCAATCAAAATACCTTAGGAGAACAACCACTATCTTGCAAATCCAGCCCTCCCAGAGACTACTTTTAGCTAAAGGGAGCTAAAAGTTGTCTGCCAACCTATTTGGCAGTCAGGCAAAATGATCTTTCCTTACATAAAAGACTTGGAAGCACAGTCTAAGAATATCCCAGTTATTACTGGAGTGGATGGCACACTCCCTGTGGATGTAACTGTGGGGAGGCTGGGAGGGTGTATCTGTATTATGATTGGGTAAGTATTTTTAAAAAAAAAAAAACATATTTTACAAGGAAAAATTGGTTTCTTCTTCGAATACATTATCCAATAATAATACCTTAGGAGAATAGGTAAGAGGTGGAGGGAGGTACATCCCCTTACCATGGAGATACCATCTCCGGTCCTCTAAGGTGCTGAGACAGCTTCAAGGTAACTTGATTGGAGGAGACTTCATCTGTTGGGGCGCGGCTTCAAAAGGGAAAAAATCCCCCCCCCCCCGCAAATCCAGCGGAAGGCATGAAGCCACGTCTTAAGAAGCTGTCGATCAATCTGGAAGGGAGACCTGTTGAACTGTGGACATAGGTCCTACCAGATTGAATAGGCCTCTCTGGGATGACAGATCTTGGAGATAAAAAGCTAGAGAATGTGGACTCTGATCTCTATCCCACAGACTGACTGACGTTGGTTAGCGAACAGTTCCGTCTAATGCTAGGTTGGTGGCAACTGCTCAAACCTCTTGGGTCTAAGTGCTTAAAAGTTCATTGAGCAGGGGTTGTTTCCCTATATGCTGAGCAAATAACCCCCTTACTCCAGGATGTGATATTCTGTTCCGATCGATACTCCTGTGATTTTATGAGAAGTAGAAAGAGGCATGATCTCCCTCAATGCAACGGCTCTGTTCATATTAATGAATCACCTGAAAGCTTGGACTGGGTCTTGTAGATGGCCTTTAGTTGATGTGTCCATATGAGAGAGAGGGTTCGTGATAAAGTTTAGCTACCTGTGGAAGAGAGACGGTTCTCGGCGATGAAAGAGGATGCCATCATGAAAAGACTGAACTACCTTGTCTGAACCTGCATGTAAACTGGGTCTGCTGATATGGCATGTATGTCAAGAATTCTGCCTGCAGTTGTTAATGCCATGAGGAAGCAAGTCTTGTAGGAAAAGGAGTGCCAGAGATGCCACTGAAAATGGTTCAAAAGGTGTCTTATCCAGCCAGGTTAATACCCAAAATAGGTTCCACTTTGGGCCTAGGGTTAATGTTTCTGGCTGTGTATACACAAAGTTGGTGAGAAGGTTGGATATATCCTGGGTTTGTCTGATAGCCTCTCTCTGATGATGATGGAAGGTTTCGGCAATCATGGAGCGTTAACCTTGGATCATACTTGGTGCTAACTTGTTCTCTTCAAAGAGCCAGAGGAGGAAGTTAGTGATCTGCGGTATTGATGCCTGGAGAGGTATGATATGTTTGTTGTGCACCACTGGATGAAACTGCACCACTGACTTCATATGCTTTTGGAGTGGAGAGCAGTTGCACCTGAGTGATTCTCTCCACGACTGGTTGCGAAAATGTTGCATTTTGAGGGCCTGTTTGAGAAGATTCAGATGTGCAAGTTTGGGGCTCTGGACATGGATGAAATGATTGCCATCGTGGTTATATGAGTAGATGAAGGAAAACACGAATTCTGTGGGGTTTCTGATGCCTGATGGATAAGGCAGTTAATCCACAACTCCTTCTGATGGAGTGGTGCAATGAGGTTGAGGCTTCCCTTGCTTTCTGCATCATTTAGAATCAGAGATGTTGGGTGGGTGGGTGGGTTTATGAGTTCAGGTTGGTCCAAACAATCCAACGACAGAGCATCCACTGCATAATCTGATAGGTCCAGGACAGGAGAAAAAGAATCTGATTTTGGCATTCCCTACTGTCGCAAACAGGCCCACCAACGGGTACAAATCTGAATGAGAACCGAGGGATTGAGAGACCATTCCTTCTGTACTACTTGATTGTTCCATGACAAAGGGTTGGTCAGTGCATTGAGGAGCCCTTGGATATGGTGAACCTGTATGGCTTGTTGATGACAACACCACTTCAAAAAGTCTCACACCATTGTATGGGGACTTGGGTCCTCCTCATTGTTGAAGATCACCACTGTAGGATTGAGTTTCTCCTTGTTGTTTGAGAAAAGTCCCATACCTTGATGCAAAGCTCTGGGGACTGGGGTCCTCCTTGTAGCTGGGATATGTCACCACTGTAGAGTTGTCAGACAGAATTTGAACTCCCTTTCCATCTAAATATTCTTGCCCCCAATGAAAGGCTTACACAATGGCTGTCCTATTCTAAACTATTGAACTATTACTGGGGAAAGCATGCACCGCTGGTGTCCTGAAATGATGGTAGTGGGTGGGCTCCCCAGCCTTTCATACTTGCATCATTACAGACTATAATCTCGAGTGGGTGGACACACAGATGCATACCTGCATGAGCCAAGTTAGGTTGCTCCCAATTCTGCCGATGGTGCCTCAATTGGGTGCAGATGCTGAGAGGATGGTCCAGTGGGCAAAAATGAGGACTCCATTTGTGCAGAAAAACCCCCAGTAGCAATGCAGTAGAAGACAACCTGGGACCATGATGTCCGCTGTTGCGTTGAGCAATCCCATGCAGATAGAATTCCTTGAATGTAACATGCTGCCATGGGTTGTTTCAATGCCCAATCCTTAAGGAGACAAAGTATGGTGCCTGTATACTGAAATCCATACCTTGGTGAATGAATTATTGAGATGGTACTAGGTAAGATTTTTGTTGATCCACATGGTATGAAATCATTGGAGCTTTGACAGGACGGCCTTGAGAGGTCTGTGTCCTATAAGGGGTCACTGGGTCCTGTTGTTGATTCCCCGTACTATTCCTATATCGATGCTGTAGTTGCAGAAGGGAGGGAAACGTGTCTCCTTGATGGCTTGTTAGCATACTTCATCCATCAGGACATTAAACATAAGGTAGAGGATAAAGGCCATGTGCTTAGCTTGAGACTGACTCCCATGCATGCCCTAAGGTATTCTGAGTGGGAGAAGATAAGTTATGTTCCGTTGCCTGGAAGAAAGCCAGACAGAACACAAGTCCAACAACGAAGTCACAGTAACGATACTGCTCACTAACTGCGCAGTGTCAACAAAGGCCACTGGTTCCAAATATATGGAGTGTGGCTATGTCATCCCCAACACAACAAGGTCACTGTCAATGCTGGGGTTCCAAATGAAAAGCTGGTGGAGTGCAAATGTTAGAACTGCTGACAAACTGATGATGAAGGCAGTTCCAGAAAGTATGTAACTCTCCCAGACTGTGAATGTAACTAAAGTCAGAACCTTCCATTCATTGTAAGATCAATAGATGCTGCAGCACTGGTGCATGTTGCTGATGGAGTCGGAGGAGGACAAAGCTCTGGGGTTGGAAAAACGTCCTCAATGGAGGTTCGGAAGGCAGAATCTTCCTGTGCCCTCATGTAGGGTAGAACAGATGGCAGTACTGGTAAAACAAGCAGCAGCATCTTGGTTGTGTAGAGTGAGGCTATGGTCCCCTGTAAAGCACGAGACTTACCTGGCAAAAGGGATGAGGTCTGTCGCTTACTAAACTCATGAAACACCCTGAATTAGAAACCATGATTTAAAGACAGTTGCTGAGTAAAGAGACTCTTCTTGTAGCAGAGTGTAGAGAAATTGCAAAGCGACATCTCTTGAGGTGTGAGGATCTACTCATCTTATCATGCTGAATGAGTATCATGCGGTGGTATGAGTTAGACTGGTCCCTGCACATGTCTGCAAAAGTCGGGTTTGACATACTGGAAGCCTAGGCTGTTATTGATTGAGCCCGTAATATTGATGTTTGGCCCTTCATGATTCCTAGTATATGGCCTAGGCTGGTCACAACAGAAATAGGCCATCAGTGTCATTAGGATCATCTGTTGGGATGGGTTATGTTATATTTGGTCCATGTAACCTGTCCATATGTCTGCTGAATGAGAGGGAACTTGGTTGTTTGTCAGCTCTGTCCCATTCTGAAGGAGGAATCAAGTCGGACCCTGAGAAGGCAATGTAGGGAAGTTCCAAACATGTCGAATCCTGTGGTGGTGACTTGGGTGCCAGAGCTGTTTTTAAGCATGTCAATGTCCAGCACTTTGTGGCTAAAGGGTAAGTTGAAATATCTCTGTTCTTCCCATAAAGTTTCACCCTGAGGACAAAATCAACATGCAGACTGGTGAAGTCTCTGGTCTGAGCTGTATGTTGTTTGTGCTTTGCCCATAGTTCTAATCTGTACGACAAAATAGAGCAAAATGGATAAAGCTGTAGCTCTGCAACTGTCTCAGAACACTATGTCCATGCAGAACTAAATCATTAAAAGGGTCGACTCAGAAATTGATAAGTCTAATAAAAAAAAGGGAAGCATACAGGTAAAATCTAATGACAATAATGTAGCCCAAACCTAACTTGTAAAGTAGCATAGGCTATGTGTGACCAACTAAATGCTACATAAATATGATTTAAAGTTCATGCATATAAACATGACTCAAGGGTCGCCTATAGAAACATGCATATTCAGGAGGTGACTGAATAAACCATGTATGGAGCGCTGACCTGTACTTGTCTGACCAGAACAGAAGAAATACAGAAATGTACCAAAGTGTCAAAATTACACACAAAAAACCTTCGCGTACAAGGTAAGTGAGGCACCATTATAGAGACATACACCATAGGTATGACAAAATCCATTATGAGGTAATACTTGTAGGGAAAAAGCCCCTGAGGCCGCCCATACAAGCAAATACATTAAAGTTGGTGCCCGGATGCTACAAAAGCCTTGGATAGGAACTTGACAATATTTACCTGTTTGTAAAGGAATTACACATATAGAGACATGTATAAATAAGTATAGCACAAACTGACTGTGAAGTTGCTTAGGCTCCATGTGCAAGTACCTGAATGTGTGATGACGACAAAGTGTGGCAACTTGTAAAGGCATAACTTTGTCGTGATGGAAAGAGAGAAAAAAGTTGGAAATATAGAAGGAGTATATTTTCCATAGAAGTGTAAAACTCCTCCAACCTGTAGTGGTATATCTTCCAAGTAGCTTCTGACTTTGGCAAGGTCTCTCATGACAAGAGCGTGTTTCTTGGCACAAGTGGAAGTAATAACTGGGATATTCTTACACTGTGCCGCCAAGTCTTATATGTATGGGGAGATCATTGCACAATCGCCAAATAGGTCGGCAGACAAATTATATCTCCCTTTAGCTAAAAGTAGTACCTGGAAGGGCTGGATTTTCTAGGTAGTGGTAGTTCTCCTACGGTATTATGATTAGGTAATGTATTCGAAGAAGAATAAACAATTGCTATCAACAGAAACCTTGCAATCATAATCCTAGTTACTTTGAATTAAAATATAATGCAGGTATAATTTTGGGTGGTTTTTCAAATACTACAGTTTCTTTGACACTAAAATTCATTGCTATATATTTACAACAGAAATTAATTTTACGGCAGAGATATTTTAATTTAAGCCATAAAACTTGGTACTCTACAAGTAAAAGCATATTCTGAGTTTGTCATGAAGAGGACAAAATAATATCAATGACCATATGGAAACTCTTTGTCTTGATATTTCTGCAAATCATTAAATAATCTATTAAACCAATGAATTGTCAACTATTAAATGTGGTCAAAAGACTGTAGCATCATGACAGAAAATGAAGAATTTTAACTACTGCGACTTTAAGGTTTGACATTTTGCCAACACCTAATAAGGTGAACTTGTGTTCAAAATTTTACGTCTATTGTCACTTAGTCCATGGGAACATAAATGAATGTTTGAGTTTTAATAATATCTGATTATCAAGAATGATTTCTGTCCTTGTCCTGTATCTGCATGCAAGGCCTAATGACACCTTCATAAATATAATAAAAGGATAATGGTTTAATGTTATGTTTGTTCACTTGCCACATGCAAGTAATTTTGTCAGGAAATAATTAGATTTCTGAAAATGCTTTCCCTTGAGCAAGCATGTTTTGAAGACTACTGATCACATGAAAACATTATTAGTGATGGGAATCAGTCAGAATTTCATAATCAATAATTGGTTCTACTTAACCAGCTGATAATCGATAATTGGTTACTAAGAGCAAATTTTAATTTTTGTTTGTTATACAGTTATATCTTTGCTCAAGAGTTCAAAATGTTAATATATGTACAGGAGTAAATCTCTTTTAATGTCATACATACATTAACCAGGTAAAAATATTAAATTTTGTTCTATTGTGTTATTTTTGTTCTACTACTTTGTTAAAAAAAGCAACTTTTTATGGCTGATCAGTCTTATAAAACCAAAATACTGTTGCAATCCCCCAAAATCCTTTCATTCACATGTGATGTGTCTATAATTTAAAGTACTGAAGGACATAGTTTTCTTGTTGTCATTATTTAAAAATACAGCAAGGACTTAACATTTAAACTTGAAGAAATCATCAAAATGTGTTTAAATTTATTAACTCAACAAGTGAACAGCTTAATCATCTAATCATAGCTATATGTTCCTAATTATGAAAGTCTGCACCTAAGGAATATGGTATGGTTTTATATTTGTAAATTACGAAGGGAGTAAATAATTCAGATCAACTTTAGTGGGTTGGAAGCCCTATTTAGCTTACCATTTACACACGAGTTTTACTAACCTTTGTGTTTTGCATGCCACTAAAAAGAAGTAGTCTCCCTTTACACATAATTGATTATGGAGTTTCACAAACTATTATCTTATTGGTCTGCTCAACCAATTAATGATCGATTATAACTGATAATCAGAACAACACTAAATGTTATAACTTATTATCTTTAACAATCTGTTAATTCCTTCAACACCCATATGAAGAAACCTGGTTAATTGTTGTGACTGTAATAAATCCAAGCAATAAAAAGTAAACTCTCAATAAAACTTGTTGAAAAAAACATTTTCCAAAACAAAAAGCACATGGCAAGTGGATTTCAAGCTTAATAAATAATTTCCGAAGGCCACTGTCATTTGAAAAGTTCTATGAAAAAATTAAAACCCTTGTTAATGATGTTCACAGCAGCAACAGCCTATGTAAATGCAAACACAATGCTTGCAAAGCAAGCCTTTTTCAGGGCTGAACAATTTTTTTTTCATCTACATGCACTTCTCCAGGTTAAAGAAAATTCACTTGTCTGGCTAGTGCCAAATACATGTATATACAATGCTGCAAAGGCTTTATGAGGTACAAAACTGTCACAAGACATGATTGATTAAATCCTGAATTTGTCCGTTCCATAGAAAAATATACTTGTTGAATATCCCACCCATGCCACATTGGGATATTGTCTGCAATAGCCGCAAAAAAATTTCCCCCCAGAGTCAGTGAATTCAAGCCTTTGATAATATCACCCCAATGTGGCAGAGACTTCTTTGTCTCTTAATTATGTCAAATTTGATACTTTTTGCCTGCCGCAGCTATCTTGCTTACAATAAAGTGTGACAGGCCAACAGATGACAAATAGCAAAAAAAGCAATAAGTCTCCTTCCCTTGGGGCAGTTGGCAAAATCTTTGCTAAAAATGTATGTATATATTGGATATAAAAATATAAATCTGAATATGATAAAAATTCAACACAGCAATAAGAATTAAAACTTTCATTTAAGAATGATGCAGTACACGCAAATTAAAGTCATCCAGATGATCAATGAGTCATTAGGCCAAAACTTGTTTCAGTTTCTATGGTATAAAGAGACTAAAATGTCATGACACTACTTGGATGGGGAATGAGTCCATCACTACTTCAGAAAATACCAATATTCATTTAAAGCTAGATTTATTCAGCACACATCTATGACTGCATAAGGGCTCAAACCCATGAGCCAATAACTAGATCATGCTGCCTCTTATCATAAATTAATATATATGGTCTATACTTTGACTAACCTTCTGTCTTTCTTGAAGCATCCTTTCTCACAATATCTAGGAATCATAGTTAAGGGATAATAACCAATGATGCCCCTAGCCTATTTGGAAGGCACTGCATCCTGCTATATCATGCTGGCACTCCTACTCTAAGGACAGTGCCCAACTCTCCTTGAGGGTTGCCCCATCTTAAATATCCATTGGTTTTATAAATTGCACATGGCAGCATTTAAAAATGGGCAGTTTGATATCAACCTGGTATCATTTACCACTGTTTTTCACTTTCAGTGAAATATTATCACCAGTGGAATAAAAAAAAATGCTCACTTTTGTAAAAACGATACCCTTGGAGAGACCTTACTACATTTATATTGCCTTGATGGGCAACAGGTATCCTGCCCAACTGATAGTCAGGAGACAATACTGATACTACTACTGCTAATATATAAATTGTTGATGAATATAAATGACAACAAAGAGATGAAAAGATGAGTGAGCTGAGTGAGAAAACAATTTTCTCATTCATTCAACCCGTAATGCAAACTGGAGTTAACATTAAAGAACATGATTATAAGGCAACTAACCAGTCTGTGGATAACTGCAAGATCTGAACATGTCTGAATATGAGAGGAAGACAAAAAATTTAGTTGAATTTTCTTAAATATAAATATAGTGGAAAAGTTTAAGCATGGATGAAGTGGAGGGAATTTATTTTTTTATATTTTAAAGACTCGAAATCTGAAAAAAATATATGCATTGCAGTTTTCCCACATTTCATGGGCCTGGGGATCTAAATTCAGAAATTCTGAAAACTAGGCAAATCCTAGACCAGCAAATAGTTCCCTGCCACCTGTTATAATATTCTGTCATATCTGAAAATAAGTAATGGATAACAACTAGCTGGTCAAGGAAAATCATGAACAAATATTGACTACAGGGAAGGATTCTTTTACTCTATTTCTAATCAAACATAAATTGGTCTATATTTTTATTCAATGATTTTTTGAAGACACTAAAAGAATCTCATCCAGAGGCCAATATTTTATGAAACTTTCACAATCGGATTCCTTAAAATCAAAATCTCAGACATCATTACATCTGATGGACCCTGAAACAAGCTCATGTTATGCTGACCTTTTGATTCGCCAATAAAGTACGGCTTGCACATTTATGAAAGTGAAAAAATTATTTGGGAACATATTTTGCAGGGATCTAATTCAACGAGTTTCTTTTTAAAAAATCTCATTCAAATGACACCATTCTGAAACAAGGTCTCAGTCTCATTAAAATCGAGATCTCTGACATAATGTACATCATCCTCGAGATTTTAATTATAGTAAAGGTCATACAGGTCATGTATGTGTTCAGTACTATTTCAGTAATGGGTGTAATTTTTTAAGAATTTCATTACACATACCCTATTCACTTTATCTGCATCATCCTACATTCATAATCCTTTGGAAGGTCATTATTTACACGCCCTGATAAACACACACGGCAAAACTCAAAGTTAAAGTCCGTGGACTTTTTGGATGAGGTCAACCTAAAGGTTTGATCAAGTACAAACTGGATTGAATGTTGCATGCTGTGATGTTACAATGAGAATTATGCATGTTGAAAATAAAATTCGTACTATCCTATAATGTGGTGATTCGACCCGAAGTTTTCTTTTGTTGCCCCAGTTTAGTACCTGGACACCGCTGTAAAAGTCCATAACGATCAAAAATTTTCGCCTGAAAGTTTCTTGATGACAATTACGGTGCAAAGCATTCAATAATTGGGATTGAATAGACTGTTTTTAAACTATACTAGTAGTTTGTATGCTGAAATTATGAATGGTAATTATGTAAATTATGTCCCACCATGTAGGCTTTGTAAACTTTTATAGGAAATATAATAAGAAATCGTGTTCATTTCTGAAAAAAAAAAAATAATCGTAGCGCACATTGGTACCGTTGAGCGGATTTGACCTTTCCTATTATCAGACTCGAAATTACGTGACATTCTGTAAAGCGTTCGTCCATCAAGAACTTCAAAAGAAGTAAATACTCTGCTACAAAATAAAAGGATACTTGGTGCAGCGGTCGATTTATGACAACAAGGAACACATGTCTGTCGATAAAGGTAGCAAGCTCGAAACAAATTCCGTTGGAGAGCCATTTCAAAAACTGTACTCGGTAATAATATTATGCAAATCTACTCAGGGATTGAGCTTTCATTCTATGGGTAGCTAATATTTTTCAATGAACTTTTCGGCCCACAAATAGCTTGAAAAACTATTCTTGCCCTTATTTGTAGAAAGACTGAATAATATCAATTATACTAGCTGAAAAATTATCTGGATGTAAATGAACAAAACAAATATCCTGGTTCGAATTAAAATGCAGGTGCCCTGATAATTAACTGGATGGTCCCTTACAACCTTAACCTTTGGAGGTGTGTCTATAATCCCAGAAACAACACAGAACCATTCTGCAAGAAAGCGGAAGCTGTTTTAGTAGCAGACGATGGAATCTCATAGTGTTAATAATATGTGGTCTTCATTAAAATCATTAAAAACCAGACTTATTCTTGAAATGAAAGTGCTTGATAGTGGACGAAATAAACAGTTTCAACATTTAACAGATGATGACCATCGAACTATAAAGTCTGTTCATTATTTTTAACTTACATACCGAGGTCATAAATGGCTTTGCTTTTTTTTGTCCGACTAATTATAGGCCTAATGTAAACAACCCCTCCCCCACCAACAAAGAAAGTTGTTACAATATAAATGTAGATTTCAGATATATCACCCAACATTGCATGCATGCAGACCTTATAAATTACAACTGATGTAATCATTTAGTATTTACACATTGAATGTAACATTGTTGATATGTCTATATCAGAGATTTTGCATGGTCCGTTTTGGAGCAAGGGTTTGGCACAATTACCAGTAAGAAATTATGTTTCTTTCCCCGATTTTAATTTAAAAATTAGCAACTTAAACAAAGAAAATTTGATGCTTATATTACATTCCCAATGAAATACTTGTAATTTTATTTTAAGGTTAAAAAACACACCAAGATCACCTTACAAAGAAAAATTAAACATAGGAGACACCATAACTCATTTTTCTTGCATTGAAAATATCCCAATTTAGTCAGATTTCATGCAGTTTTATCAATTTCACTATCCCCAGGCTCCATATCAAAAGATCTGAAATTCCTGCATTTCAATCAAGTGTATATAAATTTGGTCATGTAGGCACATCTACTTAAATTAAACATTAATTATTGTTCTAAAATTTAGTACTAAAATAGTTTAACCAAAGCTCATTCAGTTCTGATTGTTGAATGTTCTGCATCTTAAATGTCACCCAAAAACTTCCAGAATAAAATTATTGATCACTATGAACTTTTACAGTTGTGGCCAGGAACTCAACAGGGTCAAGAAAAGAAATGTTGTGTCTATGTTAATAAATAACAGGGTAGTACAAATTTGTTTCATCATGTGCTGCTTTCATTGTGACATACAGTGTACAACATTCAATCTGAGTTTTTTCTCAGTCACACCTTCAGGTTGACCATGTTAAAATATGTCCATGTAATTTTAATTTTATATTGTCATATGTATTTCTTTGGGCATGTAAATAATGACCTTCCAAAGGAATACAGATATATGAGGATCCAAATAAAATGGATAATTTCCATTTAAAGTCATGTGTAATCAAATACTAAACAATGACACCCATTACTGAAATAGTTGGTTCTGAAAGTCCACATGATCAGTATGACTTTTACTTTAGTTTTTTGTTCATCACAATCGTTATTTTCATGTTGATATGTGCCCCATATTGGAAATAAAATCTTCATCTTCTGTTAGTCGGTATTAGCCTATATTCTATATTATCCATTTTTGAAAAGATTAATGAGAGTGGGAAGACCAAATAAACTACAGGCATTCATCTCAGTCAAAATTTATGGATGTGTGAAAAATAAATGTCTCTTCCTTGCCAGTCCAAAAATGGAAGTGGGGAGGGGAGCTGTTTACATTTTTATATATCCATATGGACAGATGATTGCCAGTGGAGTAAACATAAATATGATTTGCAGCATCACAACATGAAACAGTAACACTTGAAAACAGTGAATGATGCATTAGACTTTTTTTTTAAAAATGAGACACTTCATGTGGGTTACTGTAACAGTAAATAACAAAAAAATTGCTACTCTTTCTTCAGACTTTCAAACTTTTCAAATGTATGTGTACATGTAGTAAGTTATGTTTTAATTTTTTGAAATGTACATATGGATAATTTCAAATTAATTAATTGAAATTCTAACACTCAATATACTTAGTCTTTCTTTTTTTAAATAAATAATTGACTGCAACATGAAACAAAATAATGGCCTTTCTTACTCATTAGTAATACTTCAAAAAAAAAAATCAAAAACAGGTTATCTCCCATGTATTACTGTCTTGCTGTTAATGGCATCAACATTCAAAATTGCCTTTTACTTCAGGCAAGGTAATTTGTTTAGCACAAAGATCTAAGTCAATCACAAACTTTAGCATTTGTACTTTCTGATTTATTCAGAATAAAGTCAGAGTCATAACTTATAGTCTTCTATCTTGGTTTCGTCAGCAACAAAACTCCAAATAATTGGCAATATTACTTTGAATCAAATAATAAAATAATGTATTGCTGATAAGGTCGAATGCCAAACTTTACCTATGGGTCTGATTTCACACCTTGCATTCCAAGTTCCTGTTATTATAAATAAAGTGACCATATCACATTTGACTTTGGGGTGGGTGGGTTTTAATTGAATATTCAGTAGGCAAAGAGAATATAGGCTAGGGTTTGCCAGGGTCATCCAACTTAAGTGTATTGCAGCTAAACATTGTGCATCAGTGGACTAATTATCAGGTCCTTTTTCATCTGGACAAGTGGAATTTCTTCTCAGTCTCCAGTTTATTCTTCCTATTGTAATCATTTATCCAGAAAATCAGGACAAATCCTCACTGTCCATCAGCAGTCCAGGTAATCAATATTTTTATATAGAATAATTTAAAATATTGTGGACAAACTTTCACACAGAACTGTCTCTTCCATGCCCTCATTTTTGTAATTAATTTTTTTGCAGAGAGAAGACGCTCATGAAAATAGAAAATGTTGCTGAGCAAGTTTTAGCAGATGTAGCACAGGGAATATCTCCAAGTTTTGTGTATGGTAGTACCAGTTCGTGGAGTGATGTCAGGTTGGTTTTTTATTCATTAAAAATTGTCTCTTGTAACTTACTGTTTTCTGTTCTAGAGAGATAATAACTTGTAGAATACAAGGATGTCTGAAATGAATACTTTGTGTTGTCTTTGTTATGCAAGAATATTTGCTGTAAACAAATGAAATCTTTTTATGTTGTTATTTAATTTTTTGGAAATACAGTAAAGCTTTAATAGCTCAAACATCAATGACTCAGACACTCAGTATCACTCACTTGCATTGGAAAGTTAGTTGTGGTGGTTATTTACATTGAAGGATTAGGTACAAGACTCCCAGTGTAATTTCCTTTCTTTTCTACAGTCACAGAAAACTCAAAATAACAGAAAATTTCTACTTTTTAATTCTTCCCACCATTTTTTTTACAGTTTAAAAGCAAATATAATTTTTGTGTTTTTCACTCCTGAGGAGATAGTTTGAAGATGAATATTTCAGTATGACCATAAGGTATCATTAGTTGCAACTTATTCATATCTTAAAAAAATAAATAACATTTGATGTACATAAAAGTGCACACATTGTTAATTTCTCATAACATTGTTTTCTATTTTTGCACCTCCTGGGATTTAATAATGTCAACATTTAATTGCAGCTTTGTTGCTGGCAAGGGCTTAACCATAAATGGAACAAAAACCACTAGTGTTCGGTTCGAATCCTTCCAGTCAGTGAGAAAATTTGGTAAGTATCATTGCAGATTGTGAAAATCCATTTTGTGCTATTACAGTGTTTCTGTTCTATTTACTGGCTTCTCTGTATCGGCTTAGAACAAAATAGAGTTGTATTTTTCAGTATAAAAATTTGAACTCCTCTTTCCACAAATATGGAATTGCTTCAGAGCTCACTTGCTTGGGATTTTATGACATTTTTGTTCATATTGTTCTACTTAATGAATTCTTTTATTTTCTCTACAGGATTACTGATGAAAGTTCTCTCAATCATGTACAAGCTTGTTCAAACTGATAAGTATTGTACTAAAAGGTACAGTATATGTTATGTTCTTGTTTTTTTGTGGGGGGTGCTTAATGCCTTTTCTTGGCACAAGATAGGCTATATATGGCAGCCAGTATAACTGGTGAAGGAAGAACATGGGAAAACCCCAGTAAGAACTATCGACCCAAGTGAAACTAGTGGCAAGCTTTCTCACATAGTCTCATTGGCCAAGCCTGAGGCTTGAACCCATGCAGACAGAGGCAAGATGGCAGTGATCATTGAGGCAAAAACGTTAGACCACACAGGCACCTGGGGACCCTATATGTTAAGGTACTTATCACATATTTATACTCATCTCTGTTCATCTATCATTCTTATATAATTATTAAGTCCAAAGATATAATAAATGTACATATGTTTTTCTTTCAAGAAGTTTTAGACATTAAATTTCATCTAAGGGTTTAAGAATAACCTCAAATTATGCTTTTTTCAAAGAAAGAAAACTTATTATCATAATAAGGCTTGAAAACACTAATGAGCTTGTCTCTGGAGTGAGTATTACAAATGATGTGTGACACAAAAGATTCCATAGTTGCCAGGAACCAGAGTATTTATATTTTAATTGAATTTGTTTCTAGCTTGCTTGGTCATATGAGCATGATGGCATAAATGCCTTTCAGCTTTGTACAAGTTAGGCAGATCAGCCATCAGATATGGCCACTATTACAAGATTAGAAAAACCATTAAATGATATAATTTCTCAAACTACTGAACAGATTTTAAATGTATTTGTCATTCCTGAGATAAAGACTTTCAGAATTTTACAAATGATGCTGATCTGTCTTTGAATATAGCTACTGTTGCTAAAAATATAGAAACCTTTAAATAATAATATTGGCTTTATTTGAAGAGGGTGATGCAATAGTTGTATGGAACTAATTCTCCTTATGGCCCTCTATATGCATATTTACATTTAGAACACACACACACACACACACACACACACACACACACACACACACACACACACACACACACACACACACAGCATTGATAATAAGCTACATCTATATATGGTTATAATAAACAGAAAATTTGAATGAACATGCTCCATCTAGGTACATGATGTATATACAGTACAAAAGTAGTGAGACAATAATTTGGAAGAATAGTGAATTTTTACTTTCAGTTGTAATGTATTGATCAAATTGAACAGGCTCCACTTTTTACCCATTGAGTTAGATTATAATTAAATGCATTTATATTTGTACTTTCTCTAATTTACTTTGGGATTTTGTTCCCAATTAGTGATACTGAATATTGAAAACTTTTCTTAAAGAGTTCTTTATTTGGTTTGGGATGGAAAAGTGGTTAGCTGAAATTGATCTTAATTTGGGAGTGTTGCCTTGATTTCTAGCATGAAATAGTTCCTTGAGATTTAATGGGGCATATTGTTTGAAACTTTGTATTTAAGTGTAGCCTTTCTCAAAAACATTTGTTCACTTACTATTAATATTTTAAATCATTCATTGCATTTGGGATGCTTTCAGCATTATCTAAGATGAGTCTGCAAGCTCTTTTTTTCAGGCAGAATGGTTTCCAAATATTGTCAGAAGTGTTTCCCCAGATAACATTAAAGTAGAATAGATATGGTTGTATATAGTATTTGTAATATATTAACCTATGGTTAGTTGATAGATATGGCTTTATCTTGCTAAATAAATACAGACATGAATTGACTTTATGACATATGACTTGATATGTTCATTCCATTGCAAATTGTTGTCAACCATCACTGCAAGGATTTGTCATGGGTAACCGTTTGTAGGCAAATTTCATTCAACTTAAGATTCAGATTTTGTTATTGTCCAGTTTTGCTCTCTTTTGTTTGGTAGTAATCATTAATACTTCAGTCTTGTCTGTGTTTATGTTCATGCCACTTTCCATCAACCAGGAATCTATTCTAAGTAAGGCTCTTGTAAGGGAGACCTCTGGGTCTGATTTTAACTGTTTGAAATCTGATCTTGACTTGTTCCAGAAAAAAAGAGCAATGCACAGAATTTGACTAAATTTGACAGAACATCCTGGTGTAGATGGTTTTCAATTTTATAAAAATGCTTCACATCTGCCATAAGATATAGCCACTTAAAATTAAGAAATAGAAAGCTAAAAACACTTAAAAGATGAACACCCTTAAATGAGTTATCAAAAACTGTTGAATAAAATTTAACCAAACTTGACAGAAAGCATCATGGCATAAAGATTTTTCAAATATATATATATATATATATATATATATATATATATATATATATATATATATTTATACCACATACATTAAAAAATAACATGCATTTAAAGTGTTGGTATAAAGCAATTTGATATACCAAAACTGTTGGTATATCAAATTGTGATCTGCCCATGGCACAATAATGCGCATATATAAACATTCTTGTGAGCGTCTGCAGTTCATTCTAGATCAATGATCAATTTCAGCACATTAGTCACTAGTGACGTATGAAAATAACGATGAAAAGTATTAATAATCCCCGTTTTCTAAATGAATTTAATATGGTACACATTTTCATCACAATCCTTTCTGCTTTCTGTTCTCCCCTCCCCTCTCAAGCATAACGGACAAACTGCGCAGAAATGTGGAATGAGAGAGAAAAGGAGTTTGGGCTGGATTAAAACCTTGAAATAGAAATTACACCAAGTAACCTACAAGAATATGGTTCATTGTAACGATACGTGTGCACTTTCCTTGGGATTTATCAACAGTGTTTATCAATGATACAATGTTGCAAACCAGTAAATTCCTCGGTTACGTGGTACACATACTGTGATATATTTAATGTTATGGGTTTTTTTTTGTTTTTTCTTAAACATACCATAATGTTCTAAAAAATCGATTATTATTATTTAAATATGAAAATGTCCAAAGCTCTCTCTCTCTCTCTCTCTCTCTCTCTTGACCATCGTAGCAGGATACGGGCTAAAATCTATGAAATGGCGAACGTAGAGGATTTTCCGACAGTATCTCTGGACTTATGAATGATGGTAAAAGTTAAGTCAAACCGGCCAAAGGATGAGAGAGAGAGACAGAGAGAGACAGAGACAGAGACAGATACAGAGTTTTAAAGTCAAACCGAGGAGAGATAGAGAGAGAGAGAGAGAGAGAGAGAGAGAGAGTTTGTGGGTTGGTTGTACTGTTGCTAAAGCAGAATAATGACGTAGATCAACTGTAAATATATTAAAATATTTTAATTACCTCTTGTTGGTTCGTCTGTTGGCTTAGTTTCTATTCCACATTAATTTCCATGCTCTTGAAGGTGAATGGCATTGCGTTCATTTGAATGGTGTAGCTATCCAAGTATTGCTACTGCTCTACTTTTATTATTAAAACCATCTTTCATGTTTAAATCTTAAGTGTGTATTATATTGATTTAATCAATGTGGAGAAAAATAGAAACCAAGAAAAGAAAATAATCAACTTATCAGTATGCAGAGGTGATTGTAAATAGCCACTACTGCAGAGAACTACATTTTGTAGCGGACACACTCGGGGATGTGAGTTCATTCATTCACTAGGTCAATACATGGCTGCCTGTAGTAAATCTGAACTCCATTCAAAGGGCAAATATATGTATTTGTATGTGATATAAATAAAATATATGTACAGTATGTACGCTGTATCAATGATATACCACTCGTATAAATTTTTCATTAAAAGGAAACTCAGCAAGCTTCATTTCCTTTTAATGAAAAATTTATACATCTCGTGGTATATCATTGATACAGCGTACATACTATACATATATTCTATATATATATATATATATATATATATATATATATATATATATATATATATATATATATATATATATATATAATGCAAATCTACCATCAAATATGGTCACCATCATTAAAAATACAAAATATGTTAAATGATGTTGCAAAAACTGCCAAATGGAATTTTACCAAATTTGACAGGATTCTGGTCTGATGTCCACTGTGGCCTCTTGTTATTCATCTGTAATCATGGAAATTAATAATAGTTACTTGTCATATCAATAATTCATACAGGATTACCATGTAGCTATATTTTATCTAAATCATATTGTAAGTCTGTTCTCCATCTATCCATCTTCATTTTACCCTCCTGTAGCAATGACAGTAAAATTTACACCAAACTGTAAACGAAAATAAAGTTTATTACTTATTGAATGAATGTTGCTTTCCAAAGTAAGATTTCCAAACCCATATCTTTTCCTATAATGAATCTCCTTTTCATTGGATCTTTTGCAAATGGCAAAAATGGTTGAACAGTAATTAAATTATTCCTTTTTTAACAGATGAACAATAAAGTAATGTATTTTAAGAACGGCAAGTTTTCTTTGTTTCCTCTTATATATGATTGAGAAGGATTTAATATTATGGCATCAGTGTAAACTTAGATTTTTAACAGTGTCCTCTTCTCTTTCCAGAGACATATTTTATCAAGACACCAGTTTTTATGGCACCCAGTCTATCCTGGATGGAATTGTCGACAATATCTCCTGTATGCTGGAAATACCCAGATGGCATCTTCATGTTGTAATAATGTGTTTATACTTGTATAATATAGATGATTCTAGCTATAAAAAACAGCATTTACCAAGATCTGCAGTGACTTTATTACATAATGCACTGATAGATTAGGGTCTTTGTTGTTCACTTGAATCCTTATAAAAATCTTTGTAAATAAGTACAAGTGTTTGAAAGGTTCCCTGTTTCATTTGAGCCAGATATAGTTTGCTTTGGTGTCTTATCGCACAACAACACAAGTTGCTTATTTAGTGCAGACCCAGTTGGAATATAGAAACTTTCTCAAGGACACACCATTGTAGCTAAGCCATGCTGATCCAATGGTAGGTTTCAAACTCATTCCATTTCAGTTGCAAGTCCAGTGTGCTAACCACTGAGCTGCTGTTGCTCTAGCCTCCATTCATTGCCACTTAAAACATGCAGGAGAGTGCATCAAACCTATTCTGCATCTGCTTTTCCATTTTTTTTTAATTTTGCAGGAGGAACTGTTAGAAACTTTGTAAAACTACATATATAGATGTGTTTTGTTCTGTTTGTAACACTGAAAAAGATTATGAATGTAATTTTCAAGACTCCTGTATTCTCAAACCTTTTTAAATACAGAGCTCAAGCTCAAAATGTTCTTTACAAGAATAAGATTAAAATAATAAACTAACATTATCTTATTAACCTAGGATTCTCTGATAATTACTTTCAAATGCACAGGCTTACTCCAAGTATCATTCCTGTTTTATGGTTTTAAGCCTGAGCTTGAATTTTGTACTTATAAAGCCCAGTGCATACAGAGCCAGTTAGCATATTCCTCTTTTTATCTCATCAAGCAGTTTTTAAATATATTTTCAGAATAGAATGATAATTACAATCCAGATGTTTTAAAGTTTTGATTCTAAGTCTCAGAATGGTGTTCCATTCAACAATAAAGTGTGAGATGCAAGATTCAAAGGATTGGTCATGAACATTTTTTTTTGCAGCTGGCCACATTAAAGGGATGTATTGCCGGAAATTTAACCTTCCAGGATGCTGAAGATAACCTTGTTGACTGTCAAAATACACAGATGGTAAAAATTTGGTATTTGTGTGTGTGTGTGTGTGTGTTTGTGTGTGTGTGTGTGTGTGTGTTTCAAAACCATATTTGACCAATTGTCCTTATTCTTGTGAAAATCTCTCCTTTTCTGTCTGAGATTCACTAATGAAGTGGTATGTGCCCACTATCTCCTGGACTGAAAGGTATAAATTGCTGATTGTTTATTTCCAGGTTTTAGCATCATGACCAAATAATGCACCTATTTTCTTATCTTCATGTTCCACTTGTCAGAGGACTGCTTCAGTGGCCTAGTTAGAGCGTCCGCCTCGGATGCAGGAGGTCGCAGGTTCGAAGCCCAGTCAAGTCATACCAAAGACTTATAAAAATGGTACAGCTGCTTCACTAGGCACTCAGTGTTAAGAGGTTAGTGTTAGGACTGATCAGCTTGGTGTCAGAATAATGTGACTGGGTGGGACATAATGCTACATGTCTGCATCATGATGCCCCAGTGCTAGACATCACTAAAAACTGCCACACTTCAGACATCATAGTGATATAACTGAAATATTGTTAAAAGCTATGTTAACACACATATCCAACTGTCAGAGTGCTTTTATTATTCTTCAGTGAAATATTTGTTACAGAAATAGAGGCACCAGAAACATTCTTTTCATTACAAAAGTCAGAGATTGGTTGCATTGCTTCATACTTTAAAATGTGACTGAGAGACATAATTAAATAAAACCAGAGAACCTAAGTGCAATTAGAATTTGACTAAATTTTGTATGAAAGCGTATATTTATCTTTGATAATTTTGATTTCATGCATATTATTGAGGTGAAATTGCATCTGATTGGCTTAGCTTGTGAACACTCAAGAAGACATATTTGTGAACACATCAATGTCGATGTCCATCCCTTTCTTAAGTTTTCAGAAATACATTGTTAACTTGTGCTCTCGCTTATACTGTTTTCTATGTTTTTGGAATGCAGCATACACAAGTTGTCAAGGGAGAGGTAGGCATATGTATGTATGTATGTATGTATGTATGTATGTATGTATGTATGTATGTATGTTTAATTTGTATTGTGTGTTGGCTTTTGTTTATGATTATACGTTCTGTATATTTAATTTGTATTGTGTAAGTGACCTTTGTCTATAATTGTGAGTAGGAGTTGGACCTACCTGCTTAATGTCTTGTTATTTTGCAAACAACATATTTCATAGCTAATATTTGTCTATGATGTTAGATTATATATTAAGACTATTACTAATTGGAGGTAAATATGTTTACAAATGTTGAGTTAAAAGGTCTAGTATTTGTTAGAAATTAGAAATGTTCTTGAAGTAAGTTGTTTATAAATTTGATGGGACAATGACCATCATCCTGGCTGTGTTATTATGTCTTAGCTTTTTCTTATAAATGTTGCTGACTCCAAAATTACTAATTCCTATTTTAACATCTGTATAATTGAATCTGTCTTTAGTTGTGTTCAGTTTGAAAGCATTTGTTTATTTAAATTATTGTTTGGAATTACAAATTACTGATCATTAATAATTTTAGGCTAAATCACTATTTTGGGATTATTGTAAATTCATTCAAGGACATTTTGGATTATATCATTACAACGCATTAAGACTGTTGGCACAATAGTACATTTCAGCCTATTGGCACATTAGCATGTTCAGTATTAGAATTCATTTGGAACTCCACTCAAATTCATTTGAAATATTCTATTCTTTTGGACTTGTGATAGAACTCTTGGGGCTATTTTGGATTTAGTTCACAATTATACTGTAATTTTTTTTTAAATTTTCACTTTTTATTCTAAGGAAATAAATTATTTGTTGAATTTTACAAAACTTGCTGTTTTTTTTCTGTTTTCTGTCACTTAGTTTGAGACCATAGAGTTGTAACAGTATGTATGTATGTATGTATGTATGTACTTGTAATTTATTTTGCAACACTGAAAACAGTACTACAGCAGCATGTTGTGCAAACAGTGCAGTTTGGTATAAGAACAGCTGGAAATGATATGAGGACAAGATGAAATGGTCAGGTGGACTGGTTAGAACAGTATGGGACAGTATAATCCAGTAACATAGAAACAATGAACATTTGTTTTCAATTTTAAAATTTTTACTTGCTTTAATATAATTTGTGAGGAAATTATTAAATTTGTTCAAAATGTAATCAAAAACAGAAAACTGAATTTCAGTCAGTACTGTTGGCAAGATGCTGGGAAACTATCTTGAAAATGTTTGAAATGGTATGTTATGAAATGGTAAGGAGTCTAAATAGATGATTGATGGATGGTTAAACATGGTATGAAATGTGGATGGTATGATTTAAACTGTCAGAGACAGTATGGAAACTGTATGCAAAAATGGTTGCAAAAAATGTTACAAGTACTGTATGAATTTTGTCTGTGTGTATGAGTGATGTTTTTTGTTGAAGCAATCAAAGTTTTATTGCATCTAGCATCATATTTCAGGTATTCCATTTTGTGTTCTTACATTTGAAGCAAATACAAATTATTTTTGCAGGGTGTTCTTGTTCCGGCCCATGTTGATGCCATTCATCGAATCCTTTTCTGGTTGCAAAAGTTTATTAGAAAGTATCTTTGCATTTGTGACACTATTTTTCCCTGTAAGCAATTATAGAGCTTGCCTCTGCAAATCTCAACATAGTGATTGCTCTAGTGTTCTGCGTGTTTGTCTAGTCATATGTCCATGCACACTCTAGATTAACCTCATTCTTACAAAGTTATATTTTTAGGTACTCAACAAAAAAGGGGTTCTCTTGTTTTACATTCAGATATTGTCACCTTTCTTTTAATAATCATAGTATGGTTTTTGATTTTCTTTTATTTATTTTAATTTTAGAATGTAATATTTATAAATTTTCTAAATATAAGAGTGGTCTAAAGCATACTTCTGTAACTGACCCCTTCTAGATGAAAGCACTCATTATACAAATCATAATAGATCAGTGTCCTTAACTGTTTCAAACTTTAATACAAGATAAAAAATTTAGATGATTTGTTCTGTATCTTCTGTTTTAACATTTCCTTAACATAATCCAAAGATATAACAACAGAGGCAGAATTCATTTTAGTCATTGAAAAAGATGCAACTTTTCAGAAACTTTTAGACAACAAGTTTCATGAGAAGCTCTACCCATGCATTTTAATCACAGTATGAATCCTTTTAATGATTCTGTTCTTTCTGAGTAGGAATGCTTTCCATACAAAACTGATTGCCACAATATGCACATAGAAAATAATTGTGTTTCTCTTCTATGTTCCTGTCTGAACTTTTTCATGAATATTATTTGGTACAGATTTGTTGATAATTTTCTATTACACCAGATAATCACAAGTTACATCAGTCTCAATTTTGGGCCATATGCACAAGAAATTTTGGTGTCCTATTCCGTAAGGTGACCACAATATTTTGAAATCCATCCCATATATCTTTCTACTTTTATCAGAAAACTACTTTGTTGGAAAGAGGTATTTTAATTTTCTTCAATGTTAACAAAGAAGTATTGTTACTGGTAGCCTTGTAGTACTGCTAACTCCTTTAAAATAGCAGAACATGAGTTTTTGTTTCAAAATAGAAATAACTTTGTTCCTGTTATGTCATTGTCTGTATTTACATTCCTTCCAGTATTTGGTGTCCTTTGCTTAGATATGAATATAATTGGCAAGGCCTGGTCTCAAAATATTTTTTATGACAGTAATAGAATATTGCTAATATGTTTCCAATGTGTCTGTAATTGATTCAGGGTAAAGGTTTCCCTGATATGAACACACGCTTGCTGTTACACAAGCTTTGGAATAATTTCCAGATTCCAGTTCTGGGTCTTGTTGATGCTGATCCACATGGTGAGCACAGACAAATTGCAATTTATTTTCTGTTTACTTTAAAATGCAGGTATAATTATAATAATAATAATAATAATAATAATCTGTCATAAAGTAACAAAGTCATCTGTAGATGTAAACATGACAGGCTATTTTTAACAAATGTTTCCAGAGGTGCTCTACTTTCTCTTAAAAATTAGGACATACTGTTGAATTTCAAATCTTACAACCTTTTCCATAACTAGACAATGGTAGGATGTGTGTAGGTTGTAATAAACCTAGATTGTTGTCAGCAATTATATGTATTATATAGTGGAGCAAAATGGAAATGGTATCTTATGAACTAGTAATAAAGATGTACTTCTTTATTTAAAGGAAACAAACTTCTAACTGTATTCTTTTTGCTAGCTCAGTGAAAGATTTTTAAACTTAGCTCTCATTGGTTAAGAGATCAGTAAATGGGAACAAATACATTTTGTTCATGATTTCCATTTAGAAAAAAAAATGCTATGAAGTTTTATGTTTTTGTATTCATACAGATATGTAGCAAAAATTAAAAACAGTTATAAAAGCCTTATGTGGATCAGTCATGAGTCTTGAAAACAAAATTTACATTTTTGTCAATTATAAAATTATTTTGTTGTATGTGTCAAATCTCTGTGTTATAGAAACATTCTTGCACATTTTAAGATAAAAGAAAATGTTGATAATAATAATAATAATAATGATAATGACCGTATTTAAAGAGGGTGATATTGTTTGGCACATTGAATGTGACAGAGAGCATTGTCCAGTAAATCATGTAGTTTATCTTATTTTGAGATGTGAGTAACATCTCTGCATTTACTTTAAAACATTAAATTCTGCAAATATTTTAATTATTGAGAAAGGAGCTGTTGATCTGCATAGACAAAGATGACAAACTGTTGTAAATTAGAGCATTTTCATGAGCATCAAATGAGTTCATTGTATTCATTAACAACTTTTATTATCTATCAACTTGGCAAATTATAAATGAGATTACCTCTTTAGAAAATAGATAAAATTGTTTAATCATATTTGAATAATGGAAATTAAGGGAGTACCAAAAAAAAAGATAAAATAACTTCTTAAGTTAAAACATCAATTACTTTAAGGAATATTTAATAGCTATGCTCACAGGAAGATCGATGGTACATAAGTTAGTGCTGCAACAACAACAATTATTACTGTTAGTAGTAGTAGTACAGTAGAATCTGCCTAAGTTAAAAGACCACCCATTCTGCCAAAAAATAATGGTTATTCAAGAAGGTGGTCTCACATGGAAGGTCATAACACTCTATAATCAGTAAATCTGTGCATGGAGACCACTGGATTCTTATAGCAGTGGTCTGTCAAGACAGCTTTTACTGTGGTAATATTAGTAGTCAGTACTAACACAAGTACTCAATGATATCCAAACCCTACCCAAATTCTGCCTCCACATGTAGTTTCATCCTAATGCAGTAATCCCCACTGTTAGCCTTTCACAGGGCTAGGTAACTATTCGTCTGTCTGTTGCGTGATCTAATGGATGGGGTCAATAAGGCAACAAAAGTCAATGAAAATCTTGTGTTTCTATGAAGATTCTTTCAGGATCAAGTTGATTGATAGGTTAAATACATTTGGGTAGATCTTTTAGACTAAAATTTATACCAATCATGTGACATATTTGTGTAATTGTGACTGACTAAAGACGAAATTTCTATGTTGTAGCTTAAACCAGGGCAGTGGAAAACTTTAACTTCCACAGCAGTGTATTGAAAATGGATAGTCCAGTTTTTGTCAACTCACAATATAAAATCTCTATTACGCTAACCTTTGAAACAATCAGCTCTTTTACATTCAGGTCTCTTATGTATAGAAAGGGTTTTAGTAGTCAGCCTTCTAGGTGCTATTGATCAGAAAGTAAATAATCATTATAATACTTAAGCCATCATACAATAAGGATTCAAGAAATTTCATTTCTACTGAATCAAAGTTTTGAAAATAACAAGGTTTTGAAATTTAAAATTGTCTTTTAGTTATCATTTTATTGTAAGAATTATGTATTTTATGTGCAACAAAACCATTTTTGAGTTGAACAAAAATGTGGCATCCCTGATCATTTGATGTTACATACATTTCATTTGTTTTTACTTAAACAGGTATAGAAATAATGGCAACATACAAGTTTGGCTCACGGGTAAGAAGCTGTGTCAGAGACCACTGATAATTTGAAACATGCACAAGCAGACCTGTGATGCTTGATTATTCATCGTATAAATGTGCTTACATGCTAGTATATATTCAGCATTTCGTCACTGCATGTTAACATATATGACCTTTACATACCACTCAGTATAATCTGAATGATGCTTTAAATATTTATTTTGTTAGCATAAAGTTACTTGTTTAAGTTGTCCAAAATATAATCAAACCCCATCTTTGCAGTCAAATGTGTACAACTAGCACCTATCAGTAATCAATCGCAACTATTTTTTTGGTCTGGTAATTGAATTCAACAGAAACAATAAAAATGCAAGTAGTAATTGCTATCATTATGTTCCTTGTAAACAAAGTGATCCACTTACAGTAATTGGCTCTTGTTTGATGGTATTCATCCACTCATTGGGTGACAAAATGCAGTTACACATGTCTTAAGTAGCCATTTTCAGGGAAGGAGAAAAATAGTTTCTCAGGATGAGTGATTGCTTAATAAAGGTTTGTTCCCACAATAATTGGGTGTTATCCTTGAATATACAGGGTTGACAAACTCTTTTTCTTGAGAAACAGAGTTCATCAGACCAAAGTATACAAAGATGATTTTGTGTAAGAGACCTCTAGGAATAATAAACAAAATCTGAAAGACATGTGATTGTTTCAGAGATGTAAACTAGTGTATGGCAGGTTTGACTGTTGGTCATATCATTTTCAAGTTCATGTTCTTGTGCATAATGTATAAACACTTAGTTTGAATAAATTAATGCCATCACTGTCTTTCCAAAATATTTGGCAACTGACATGCTAATTACATTAATTTATGAGCTAAAAAAATTAATGGCAAAATGTACATATATTATTATCTCCCATAAATTGGATATAAAGATGGCTTCTGATCTAGTGTAGGTGTAATCATCTGGCAGATTCTTGGTTTATATTGACTTTTCTGCTATATTTGTTCCAAAACTAATAATTTACTGTCTGAAATTGTTTTCTCTGCCCCATATTTTGAACAACTAGTCACCTGTTCATACAATTCAATTAATGAGTGACCACTTTTATAGTGCTTGCAGTGCACAACATCATCACAAACAATTATAATCACATGTACTAGATACACCATTACTGTATCAGGCGCCTTATTCTGTTGTCTTTTTTTATAGTCCCTCTCTTTTGAAGCACAACATTTGTCTGTACCATGCATGCAATGGTTGGGAATCTTGCCCACAGATATTCAAAGGTATTTGCATTATATATCTCTTAATGGCCAGTAATTGTTTTGTAAATCTGGTCAGTGTTTTTCCATAGATATAAAGTTATTGAACTGTCTATACCAAATCAGGATTGCATATGATAGTTATTGTAAAGTTTAATACAACAGATCAAGATACATATGTATGAAGCCTTCTGTCAATATTTAATGAAATAGAATGGTTTTTTACCAATAATATTTAAACATTGTCTCTGTCATGACTGTTGTATGCAGTATAATCTAATTTGTTCTTAATATTAACTTGTGAAAGAAGTTGCATAATTTTTTTGTATTTTGCAGGCCTTTGTGAGAAAGTTATGGAAATTGAGCTGTAATGTTCTGCGCATAATTTAATCAATTAATATTCTAAAATCAATTGTAGAAATTTTTAAAAGAAAGACAGCAAAAATTAAAATTCTTTTCTTAAGAAAAAATATTGCCTTTTGTAGGCTTTGAAAAAAATCAAGAAAATGCATCACATACCATCATCACAAACTGTAGTCATAAATTTTATACTATTGCAATAATGGACAAAATAAAGTCAGAGCTCATTTCATAAATTTATGTGAATAATATTATATTGTTTTGCATTTAAAATTTGATGCTCATAGGTGTGGACTGAAATTTATAATAAAATTTCCTGCATCTAATACTAAGAAACTGAATTTTCCTCCAGTTATTTGTCATGCAGATATTTCAATTGATATTCACCAAAATAGGTATGAAAGATACTTTATGTGCCTTTTTCCTCACCAGCACCAGCCAATTTGAAGGTAGCTGTTAGCTTCACACAGTGGACATTCAGTATTTTAGTGGCAACCAGCTGCTAGAAAATTATTGGAAGAGTTCAAGTCAGAATTCAGAATATTGTATAAGAATGTTGATGGTATCAGTTTGTAGTTACTCAAAAAGCATTATCATTTTGAAATCATTTGGAGGTTTTACCCTTACTGTTTTTGAGTAACAAAAATGGACACATCAGTCTTCATATTTTTTAAAAATTATGTCTTTGAAATAAAAACCTGCCTCTTTAACATTGATGGACTGTCACAAAGTAGCACACAGTTATCTTAATTAACATGCTGGTTTGAATAAATACCTGATGAATATTAATTAAGCAAATGTTCAATAAACCAGACTTTATAGAAATTATATAGAAAGCAACCAACTGTGATGATCGACACAACAAACATTATATTAACTGCATTAATTCATAAGAAGAAGTTGATACATTTAAGGGCATTGCATTTTGTTCGGCAGGCAGACATACTATTTGTATTACACATTGGTTGGGGGAGGGCAAAAAATGTTGCCAGATTCATATATGTTTTCACCAGATATTCATTTTGTTGGTAACCTACACATTTTGTGATTGACTGAGAAAACATTGAAATATCAAATATAAAAAATGGGTTAAAACAATATTTTATCAATAACACCATGTGATCACATGTTATGAAATCCTAAGTCTAGAGATTATATTTCTGTTTACAGGCTGGGCATACCAGAGAGTGTACTCACACCAATGACCAAGACAGATATTTCTAAAGCTGTGTATCTACTGGACAGACCATACATGAAGTATTACCCTGCGTGGACAAGAGAGGTTAAATACTTTTCATGCAGTAAAGCAATGTTGATCTCAGTTCTGTTATCCAAAATGTTTAGTTCATGTGAACCAGCATCACATTTTCCCAACATTACTAACATTTAAGAATATAGATTAATTATCAACAATTTCTATCATCAAAACAAATTATGGTCCCCCGTTGAGTTGAGAATTTCGGAACTTGAATCTGTAAAGAATGATAGAATTATTATAAATATGCATATCATTAAAAATTAACACAGTCCAACACCACAATCAACTGAAATGACTGAAATAAGTTTGAAATGTCAACTCAAAGGAATTTCTGTTCATTGCTTTAACTTTTTCCTGGCTAATGTCTATATCCACTGCATACATGTACATGTGCCTTGCCTCTGCAGTGACTGATAAATCTGCTTTGTGCTGTCTGCCATAGTGGATATATCTGCATGCTGGTTATGCACTCATTTACATCAGTGACAGATAGATCTACCGTATTTTATGTAATGTTTCGTACACGAAAAAATAATTATTAATTTCAGTGTACGAAAAATTATATGTAAAATAAATAATTATCATTTGGTGGTGCTGACCGTGTACGAAAAATAAAGGAATCGTACCAAAACAAGTTCTACAGTACACACGCTACTCAACCTAACAGTACAAACTTACAAAGTAAACGTATATTTTCTGTCTCATAAATCAAAAGTACTGTTGTTATTAGTGAACGAGAGAGAGAGAGAGAGAGAGAGAGAGAGAATTATGTCTCAGTGTGCAAGCTTGTCTGCATTTAGAACATATGTAGCTGTTATGTTGTGTAATATTGGCAAAATGATCAAGATGGTTTGAACATGTATAAGTTATGGGTATTGTTTATTGGTAAATTGCATGCAACGATACGACCCCACATTGTCAAGAAATTAAGTGCAAGTTGTATTTTCACCGCAACAATAATCTCATTATCAAATTGCAATAAAAAAATAAAGAACTTGAAATCAACGCTTAAGTTAATGCACTTGAGTGCGCACGCGCGCATGCGTGCGTGCAAGTGTGTGCACGCGTGCCAGAGAGATCAATCAAACAAAATTTTTTCAGGGTACAAGACCGTATTTATTCAGTGTAGTTTTATTTGTAGCTTTTGCAAAGAGGAAAAAAGACTATTTTCAGTTACCTGTCGAGTGGGATAATCTTCATGTATTACGACCCTACTATATTCCATTAGGAATAAACACCGCTAAATCAACAGTTATTTCTTTTTTGAATTATGATGTACATTGTCACAACAACTACATGGCTATGCAATGTTATTTACAAGGTAATTAAACATGCTTAGTGCTATGGTTATTCCAGTTGAAACCAGATTGAGGGCAAGAATCGTCTGAAGAGGTCAAATCAGCGAGGCTGCCAGTAGGGAAATGAGGATCGCTTTAGGGAAATGAAAGTCTGTCAATGTGCTATTGAAGCCATTGTCCATATAGCAGATGTTATAAGGACAAGCGATCTATGCAAAACTTGTTATTCGAACTCGCC
This sequence comes from Megalonaias nervosa, assembly GCA_016617855.1. Classification (NCBI taxonomy): domain Eukaryota; kingdom Metazoa; phylum Mollusca; class Bivalvia; order Unionida; family Unionidae; genus Megalonaias; species Megalonaias nervosa. The sequence continues at coordinate 37,102 of JAECUM010005490.1, read as the reverse complement.
AATAAAGATAATAGTGGGATATATCATAGAATAGATTTGCAATAAAATGTTAATTATATCCAAGTCAAAACAGAACAAGCACTTAAAAAATAGTATATGTATATATACGAATCGATTTAATGGAGTCCATGACTTTCAAATTTACGATGGAAAATGACAAGGTTTTTATATTTTATGTTTGTATGGCTAATGAAACAATAAGGCTAGTTGACCAATGGTCTGTGGTCTTCACTTTAGCATGTACTGAGATGTAATTTTTGTTGGATAAGACAACATCAAAGGGCTTCCGAACTCGTTTTAAAATGCATGTGGTGTTTTGTTACGGTGACGGACTTAATAAGGAGAACTAATTAACGATAATATTTAAAGGTATGGTCTGTAAAGTCCTTTGTTCATTTGTTAATAAACACCAGTAGATATTGTAATGACAATAAGAGTTTATGCACATGGGAGCCTGCAGGATCTTTTGCAAAAAAGGGGGAGGGGGTCAGTCAGTCATGGCTGGGAGAGTTAGTATAATAAGCAGTCTGAAACTAAAGCTAATATTTACTAAGCATTTTGAACAGAATCTTGTGACATATTTTCAGCTTCATTTGCATGATTAAACTTGTCGGAATATATATTGCAGTATGATTTCTATGGGGTTCACATGACCCCCCTTGACCAATGCTGCGGGCGCCCATGCTTATGCATCAATCATTATATTTTCTCACCAACAATTAATCATTAATTTTTGTAAAAACAAAATGGGAATACGGTATTTTCAATCTTTTTTGCAAACGTAAATCTTTTTAGTGGAAATTTTATGTCCGATAATTTAATGAATTTTTCAAATAATACAAAGTGATATGTACGAAAAATTATGATACATTTAAATAATTATTATTTTGATAACTGGATTGTGTACGAAAAATTAAAGGGTATGAAAATATACATAAAATAGGGTACTCTTTATGTTAATGTTCAGACAATCTAATTCATTAATAATGGGCAGTGTATGAGCATTCAGCCAATCAAATTAGAGTTAACAAATTATGCTTCGTGATGTCAAAGATGACATATACTAAATATGGCCACTAAATACTGGGATTTTCTGGAATTTTGTAGCATGTGAGAGTTAATACATGTGATTGTTGACATCAGAGGACGAAATTGATGATACTGATTCAGGAAAAATTGGCAGTGACACTGAATTATCAAATTTGCTCCGTCTGTCAGAAATTGAGATAGATGACAGTACAGTGTGGATAAGAGAGCCACATGCTCTGAAAGTCACCAAATTCATTAAAATTAGCATTGGTCCTACTTTTGTTTTGGATGAGAGGGGAAAAAATATATAAATTTCATATTTAAATATTTTCCCCTGGTATTAAATGAAAGAATTGTGGTTTTGAAACTAACAACTATGCAGCAAAATGTATGAAAGAGAAGCCTGACACTGTTTGAAAGAAAAGAGGCAGCATGAGGTATCCATAATATACAAGCAGTTTGATGTTTGTCTTTGTTTGAAACATAACTGCTTTTAAAAATATGGCCATGCAACATAACTTCAGAACTAGTTGAACATCATAATGACCAGTTAAACATTTGTAAGTAATTATGTGAACAAATGTGATGTCACTTTGTATAAAATAATGACTGACAAATTATAGTATTATTTTTGTATCAGTCTTATTTAAGTCAGGGGGATAACATACAAAGGTAGTTATAGCTTATGCATGGTTTTAGTATATAAATTAGTCAATTAAGGAAAATAACTATAAACAATTGGCCCATATCTTCAAATCATCAGCTAAAAGTTATCATTTAGCTGCAGCAGCATCAGGCTCTGGTAGTCAGCCCACAAATCAGTTGCAGTAGTGACCCCAGCAGTTAGGCTTTCACAAGTGAAATATTTCCATATGTCTACTCAAAAAATGTAATTTTCTTTATATAATAAATTTTGAACAGCAAAAACTGTTGATTTGCATGGATTTTCTCCATTCTGTGCCAATGCAATTAACAGCTGCATTTAAAGTATCAATAAAAAGAAGTTTCTAAATTTTAAAACAATTTTGGGACAGCAACATTTTACAAACAAAAGATTTTAATTAAATTGCGAGTTAAGTTGTAAGGATTTTTGTTCTTTATTTTGTCTGTTTCTACACTGCCTTGACAAGCTTGCAGTTCAGTAGAAGATGATGAATTCAATTTTGTCGCTTGATTTCAGTTTACAATAAACACTATTCAGTGCCCAATGTATCCATCATTTTCAAACATGATTGGGATTCGAGTTAAAATTGCTCCTTCAAAAATGTTAGTACTATATTTAATCACAAGGTTTATTTTCTTAAAATGTGTACTGTTTGTTGTAGAGTATTACAGCTAAACAATACTGTATGGGTGACACATATCAACAGGTCATGTAGTTTAGTCACTGACAGTTTCCATGGTTCATGTAGAAAACTAATTATAAGAAACTTAATACATGAAAGTCTACTTTTGCTATTTGGAATTCATTTTTAAGCATTTCTTGATGGTACCTCATTGATTGCATAAATGTACATTAGATGGTGTACAGTGACATTTTAAGATCTTTACATCTTGATGAGGATATAGAGAGAGAGAGAGAGAGAAGAAGCAGAAGAAGAAAAATGAAATGGGACTAAATATGTCAATACAGGTTTGAATAACATGCATAACAGCAGATATATTTTCTAAATTGGAAGAGAAATAGTTTCAAAATTCATATCGCAAGAGTGGCGATGTAATTTTTTCCCACTGATGTATTTCAGTTTCTCACTATGAGATACATATATATCTTGTTTTGCATGTAGTAATGCAATTGTAGCTGTCTGATCTGCCCAACACCAAACCCCAAAAGAATTCTTCAAATTTTATATTGTCAGAGATATGAAACCATCTCAATTTCCAAGCTTATAACTTCCTCCATAATGCTTCAGAATTGTTATCATATTGTTCAGATTTTTGTATATTACTGCTTTTGTTCATTTATGAGAATTTTGGAGGAATTGCCCACCCCATAGGAGTAACTCAGTTGGTTAAAGGTAGTGTATGGACCCAATTTTATTGGCTTCTACTCAAGTTCCACCAGTTGTGATGCATAACTTGATTGTGGTGCTTACCCAGCCAAATGTAATATGTTAGGCATATGGTTAACTAGAACAGAGTGTAGATATACAGTTGGTGAAACTGCTTCCACAGATGTCATCAGCCGAGTGCCCATCTTTCAACAGGTGTTTTGCTCCTTATCTTGGAACACCCTCCAGATGGCAGGGTGGCAGTAGTGATCAAGTACAGTCCATCTGTGATGGCTGCCATATTTTGTCTTCATGTCTGAGCCAAAGCCAACTAGATGCTTTCTCTGCAGCCCTGCCCAGTGCTTGCATAGCTGTATTGCAAGACTTTCTTTTATTCACAGTGCACTGAGCATCCTCTAGACTGACTGGGCTGGAAACCCTCTGCCACCAACTTCCACAGGGAATAACCGTGTTTTCCATCCTCTGCCCCTGCAAGACTCTACCACTCTTGGTACTTCATCCTCTTTCTCTCATGAGCCTCCTCTGTCCTGTCTTCCCACGGCACAGTAAGTTCCACCAGGATCATTTTCTTTGCAGCTGGTGACCAGATGGGAATGTCAGGGTGGAGGGATGTCTGGGCAACGTCAGGAAATATGTTTCCTGCCCTAATCCCTGTGCATGGCTTTTAGTTCTTTCTGGATGACCAGTTGTAATAGGAGCATACAAACTATGATGATAACATAAAAATAGTATCATTCTCAAGAAAGACAAAACCTATGTCCTGCTAATAACCACACCTTTGCCAAGACAAGTGCAAGGGCACAACTGCCAAGTTGCATATTTTTATTCTTATTCTTTTTGATAACTTTAATTTGAAAATGATCTATTTTGATAAAATTATTTTTGTATGTAACAACTTACAATGGTATCATCATATAAATTACATTTAAAAGAAAATAGGCATTTATCCTTGACTGCTAAAGAAAATTGCGACCTTAATTCAGTTACAGTTCAGAGTTAATTCTATTACAGTGCAGAAGTTAATTTTTACAAAAATTACATTAATATTGATTTTGACTACAGTAATATAATTTGGGGTAATACATCTGCTTCCAACATGAGAACAGTTTTTGGTCTCTATGAAAGGGCATGTAAAATAATTCTTTATCAGCAAATAGACAAGGTAATGGATGAAATGCATTAAAGAATATTCTTGAGAAAGGCTTGAAAATGATGCACAAGTTGACCTCCCCCATTTACCAGAGCATTTTCTTTAGCAGGTCAAAATTTCAAAGTACCCATGGACCAAACAAGGAGCTGTTCAAACACAGTTTTCAGTATTCACATGCTCTGTATGAAAGAACTTTCCTCATGATATTAAATAAGCCCCAAGTGATATTAAATCAGTCTCAGATAGTTCTTCCTTCTGTAAAAAGTGTATTAGATGGAAGAAATCCTAAATAATATGGAGTACTTATTAAAGTGCATGGTATACAACCCACCTACTGTGTTTCACATTTGCTTTAAGCATTTACATGAATAGTTGGTAATGTATTATGTATGTTCAGGTCTGTGTGAACATATTATTATTAGGTTATATATATCTACATAACAGAGGGTCTTGAGATATATTAGTTCTTATTTGTAATTAAATGAGTTATCAACTAAAAATATAGTTTCTGTTATATTATTATTACAAAGAACACTAAAAAAAATGTAAACAAATAAAATGCTTATACTGTACTATAGCTTTGTGCACCCATCTTTTGATTATTTTATGTACACAAGTTTTAAATGAAGATTTATTCTATAGGCTTTCCAGCCAATTTCTCTAGATTCACTTTTTTTGTTGGGGAGGGGATATCAGCTTCCATAGATTTTGTAGTTTCCAAAGACCATGTAATAAAAACAAAAACTGGCCCTTCAAGGCAAAAATATTTGACAATCCCAACCCAAGTCCACAAATTTAAGTACTAACAAAATGTAATATTTTTTTTCAAAACCACAACAGTTGACACTCATGAAAATAAATGAATACACAGTATTTGAATTTTATGGTCAGGCAAGGTGCAACACACTCACTATACTTCCTTTCATATTCTAGATTGAAGAACTGCTGAAAATCCAGAAAAAAGCAGAAATTCAAAGTCTGGACTCCATTTCTTCATCATTCCTCTGTGATGTATACCTACCAAGCAAGATCAGGTGTGGAGGTTGGATATGAAATTTTGTCATGTCAGTATAGGACCTGATGCTTAGTATCTTTAAGAGACAAAGAACACAATTTCACATTGCTCAAGACAAAAATAACATATCCCAAAAGTCTAGTGGTATAAATTTATTTAAGCCATTTACTGACATGTACATTTGAGTTTATTGTCATTTGCATGTGATGTCATTTAATCATATTGGTGACATGGGAGGTTAACTCTAACTTTTAACAAAGTACTGATCTATGTGAAGATCGCTAGTAATGTGAGGAGGCTTGACTACAAGCCAAATTATAATTTGCCAATGCAACATATCCAGATAAGAAACTTGCTCATGTGATGTCTTACTGACCAACAAACTTGCTGCTGTTTTTTAAACAACAAACTCAACCAGTATAAATTTGCCAGCAATACATGGCAAGACTGACATCTCACCAATAAGCAATCTCACCAAAAGATGTTTTTGAAGATGAACAAAGCTCATTTTTACACAATTCACCAAATGTTTTTTAAATGATTTCCACTGCCTTTGCATCAATATGGACAAGGTGTACCAGCATTGCAATGGAGAGCTTATACATTTTATGTTATCACCTAGTTGTTACCCATTGAATGTAAAACTGTTTATGTTTACTATTGTTAAATTTTGCTTTTTATGTTAAAATGTTTGCCCCTTGAGCACCCTCATTTGAAAATAAAACATCATGATTTGTTGGGCAAAATTATTGTTGAAATGTCTTTTGAAGATAACTGTGCTAAAATATTAAACAAGAATTCTACAGAATGCTGTCTTACCTGCTCTGCAATGGCATAATTCAAAAATCTTCAAAAATTGCTAAAGCAGAAAAGGTAGGTGCCCGTCGTACATTTGATGCCATGTTGACAAATATCAAAATTCATCACAAAGCTTCATAATTTCAGTCACTATCAGCAAAGTGAGTTAAAAAGAATTATTTTATCCATTGTGAACTCCAACACCTTGTTGAAAGGCCAAATGAGCTTATGGTATGGTCCAGCCTCATGTCTTTTGTTTGCCAATAATTGCTTGTTGCCACTTTGGAGGCTATATTTCTCATCATATTTTGAAATATGGGATTGTATCTTCTAGATCATGGACGAATTTTATAACAAGCTAAATCTATGCATATTAATGAGGTGATCCTGCATATTTGTTTAGCTTGTTACCACACAGGTTTTATATATATATATATATATATATATATATATATATATATATATATATATATATATATATAGTAAAGATTACTTATAAAGTTTCACAAAGGTCTCTGAGTTTTAGAAAGTTATATTAAAACAAGCAATGTTATATTCAAAATTCATTTTCTTTTTCTTAATGTTTATGTACTTGTCCATGTTGGACATACTTGTGAACAATTTATAATGGCATAATTACTGTCAGAACTCATATGTCATGGTAATACAATTTTCAAACAACATACGTTTGCATAACTAAGTCATCATGAAAATATTTTTAAAAATGATAAATTAGTAAGTTTAACCATCTATGAAAGTGTCAGCATACATGGACATGTACCAGCTGGTGAAGCCGTTTATGTGAAAATGTCTTTGTTCAATAACTTTACTAGTAAATTAATCCTGTATTATGCGAATGAGAGAAATTGTCATTAGTCATTTTTTACTGATACATTTTTCAGTAACATGCAATTGCTTATAAAGGATATCGTGTGTGTCACACTGAGCTTGTAGGTGGCCTAATGTTCGATACGCTAACTAGAACCTCACTGTCTCCATGAAGAATAGCTGGTACAGAATTGTTGTCATTCTCATCACTTCAGTAGCAGAACATGGGTTGATTCCTAGCAATCAATAACTTCATAAAAAATATCAACTGTTGGTATCACAGATGTGACAGTGTCACTGTAACAATTAACATAATCCAAGAAATCAACTTTTTTGTTACCATACCCATGAAGATTAACATGTTGTGCACCATAGCATGGGGGAATAGCAGTAGTATTGTCATCACTGGTAATGGCATTTGTTTGTTCAGTAAATCATGCCTTTCATGTTTGCAACATGATCTGTGGAAACATTACACCTTGCATGATAAATCGATTGCAGAAATAAATTTATTTCAGACTTAATTTTTGTGAACACTCTGCATTCCTAGCATTGTTTCTAGCTGTGTCTTAAGAGACATTTTTTCTCTTTATGATGTGAATTTTAGCCATTTTCTTAAGGCATAATTCAAAATGAACATGAGAATTTACTTTAAGCTGTACTCATTCATCATATACAGACGTAAAATGATAGCTAAAGAATGTTTCTAAATTACTTAGTCAAAAAGGTACAAAACAACATTTCTTTTCATTGATGAGGTGTGATTATCATGCCTTTGATGTTTACTGATTATAAACGATGTGTGATTATCATGCTTTTATTACCTGGCACCTTTGTTATTGTGCCCTTCTTATTTAAATGACTGACATCTTTTATTGGGCTTCAGGGCATCAGGTAAAATAAATATTACAATGGACCCAATTTTCTCAGGCAGACCTAAAAAATCTAACATTACGCCTAATTAAACCTAGTAGCAGAGGAACATTATAAACCATTACATAGTAGGAATTTGCAGAGGATATTAAACTCAGAACAATTTTCTGAGGAAATGTTGACTCCAAGAACATAACTATCTTTACTATATATATATATATATATATATATATATATATATATATATATATATATATATATATATATACACACATATACATATACACACACACATGCCAAATTTGCTTGAAATCAAACAAATAATAAATCTTGGTAAAATTATGCTGCAGAAACAGAAGCCATTCACAGGTTACTACTCCTCTCAATGCTGTTGCAGTGCTGGAACCAAATGCATTAAAGGACTAGTAAATATGAAGCTGCATACCTAAATTTGGTTGAAATCCAACACAAATTGGTTATGTTATGCCATGGAAACTAGAGTTAGGACAGGTAATCAAGGGCAATAACTCCTGAAAAATGATGTTTGGGAATGCTGGATTTCAAATTCATTTAATGTCTCATCAGTATAAAGCTGCTAATTAAATTTGGCTGAAATCAAACTTTAGTAAAGAGGGGCTGCAGAAAGCACTCAGGAGGATGGACAATCGGGGGGGGGGGGGCATAGCTCCAGTAAATGTTGTGGAACACTTGAAATTGAAGTCATTCAAGGTCTCATCAGAATAAAGCTACATGCCAAATTTAATTGAAAGCTAATAATGCTTGACAAGTTTTGCTACAGAAAGCAAGTCAGGAGCTCAGGTGATTGAGGACCATTAATTTCTATAACTGTCAAGAAATGCTGGAAACTTGGCACATTCAGGGTCTAATTAACAAAAAGCTGCATGCCAAATTTGGTTGAAATCAACAATCCTTGTAAATTTTAGCTGTGGAAATCAAGGGCGGTCCATCAGGGGCTGATAAATCTTCTAAATTATCCAATGACAAAAAATAATGCATTCAGACTCTTTCAAAGTATTACTGAATTAAAGCTATATAAAAAATTTGGTTAAAATCCAACACCTCTCAGTAAATTTATCTTAGCTAGATGGATGGACAATATGATTGCTATAGTACTCTGCTAATGTTATGGGCCTATTGACCAATTATGGTGCACCTAAGTTGTTTGCTGTTAAAAATGATTATTTTCACAGTAAGAAATTTACAATTAAATTCCAAGTTTGATCTGCTGACTTGGATAAAAAGGAAGATTTCAAGAACATGGTCCTGAAATTTTTATGTCATGTTCTTTTTCTACATAAGAAAAGACGTGCTCTACTGGCAGAAAAGAAATTCCAGGAATTCAAAATGAAACCATTTTATCCTTTTAACTGCCGAGTGCTGAAACCATCACCGATATTCTTCAGCAATAGCAAGATTTTTAAATTAGCTGCTGTGGCAGGCATATTGAATGTCTGAATGGCACCATTTTCATCTAGGACCAACTAGATATCAAAAGTTGTCTAGTTAAAAAAAAAACAATGTTAATATGAGGACCATCACGAGTAGCAATAACAAGATTTGCCAGATGGCCACTGTGGCAGCCATACTGGACATCAGATCAGCACCATTTTCATGCACAACCAGCTAGACATCAAGTCTTTTATTGAAACCTTTTGTTTATATGACAATCTATTTAGAAGTAACAATAACAAGGTTTTCAATATGGTCACTACAGTGGATGTCCAAGCAGTACCATTTTCATTGAAGACAAACTAGACCATGGGATGAATGTGTGTGACAATTCTCTATGTAGTTCTGGAAGAATACCACTAACATTCTGGTGCTAACAGATGACACTACAGGCAATCCAGTAGAGCTAAAAACTGGGCTACTTCCATCACATGTAACTTATTCAAAACACTGCTTTTCAGTTAAGTGGCTAATTGATCTTGACAACTGTCTTTTCTTGTACAGTAGGTAAGTACTTCTGCTTGTTAGAGTATTCCACACTACAATTTATTGGTAGGACTTAAGAGAAATTTAGTTACACAATACATTTTTCAAGCTGACTGCTTATTTGGTTTTTCAAGGGCATCATTTAAGACCTTTCAAACCTCAGAAAATATTATGTGTCAAGTTAATTAATCCTGGTGATGGTTTAGAAACAGTTACTTTCCATACGGACATCTACAAATCATTCAAACTTGAATTTTGTCATTAAAAATATTTAACATGATTATCATTTTACATAAGCAGATCCAACTAGCTTTAGTACTATACATTTGCCCTGAAAGGTGCCAACTGATTTCACAGGACAAAAGGTCAAAGGTCAATTTCGATCTTTTGACCCCAAAATTATTAGGAATCATTCTGAAGCCATCCATAAACATTGAAGGTGTATGGTCAAGAACTGAAAAATTTTGTGTAGTAACCATTTGTCAGCTATAATGGTGATTTTGTTCTTTGGAACCCCAAACCAATAGGCTGTGCTTGCTCCAGGTGCAAGCCATGCATTAAATTCAATCCAGGTCTGTGATGTAGAACTGAAGTTACTTTTTGGATACAAGTTTTCTTCATTCAGTTAAAGACCCCCACCTGTGATCATTGGCACTAACATCATTCAGCTTCCTTATCCATGTTCAAGCCATCCAAAGTTTGGTCCAGATCTTTGATGTATAACTAATGTTACTGTGCAGTTTTTCTTTCTTTTTAGTTACAATAACCCTGACATTTGACCCATCAACTCCAAATCGATCATCTTTTTATCTCAAGTGTAAGCCATTCACATTTGATAAAGGTGGACTTTTTAAAACTAATGCTAATGTGTGGAAACAAAATTAGTAACATGCATTGACAGATGTCATAACAATATTAGCTTTTTCCTTTTGGCAGGTGTATAATAAATTATAAATAAACTGTTCTGATACTCAACTTGGAAATTAGTGGCTTCTGTTGCTAGTTAGGGAAACCAGTATGATAACTAATGTCTCACAATAGATAATACACAAAGCAAAAAGAACTGTATGAAAATCTTTAATACTTCCACTGGAGAGACATAAAGATCTTCCATTTGCTTTCTTTTGACAACTTAAGTACACGTATATCATGATAAATCATCTTCCTGTGCTGCAACTTTGATGTAGTGTCACATATGCAGTGCATTATGTATTGGGATATTGTCAGTAGTACAGATGTTGACACAGTATATCAACACAGAACATTTGTGATGTGGATTTTTATTGACAAACTGATACACATCTAAGAGAGATACAAAATTTTGTATGTAAAGCATATTGTAATAACTCTTCACGTTCCTTCATTAAAACAGTATTTGATTAATTGATAAATGGATCAGCATGACTAGTACAGAAGTAATTAACTAAAATGAAAGGAAACTGATAAAGAAAATCCCAAAATTCTAAAACTTTCATGAGTAAATTATAGGTCAAGTACCCAATAAGCATTCTAAAAATAACCTATCAATGCATCTGGACAATGCTGCAGTTTAAAATTAATGATCCAAATCCTTTCCAAATGCTTTATTTGCAATATCTGAACAACTTTAACATGTGAGCAGTCCAATAAATATGGTATTTAAGTGCATTTTATTAGCATATAGAATTGGTAACATACAAATAAGAACATCCAGTCCTTGCCTTTGCAATTATTTTTCCCATTAAGGTCTCTTAAAAGGAACTTAAAATCACAGCCAAGATTCTCTGACACCAAATATTTACAATTACAGCCCCAACTGCCATCTCGATGTAAAGCTGCTTCTTGTTGCTCTGAACACTGCCTTTTAGCCAAGACAGTCTACTCCTAGTTGTGCTGTCGAGCTATGGTTCAATAACAACACTTTCATCATCTCCACTTTCCCCTTTCTCCCCATCCTCAACCCCATCCTCCTCCTCATCTTCATCACCACTGACCTCCCTGTTCTCATCCTCGAGTTGCTGTAGTTGTTTGGCAAGTTCCTGCTCATCAATATCAGACACTACACGTGACTAGAATAGAGAAGTAAGATAATGAAAACTGTGTAATGACTTGAAAATTTCAACTGAAGCAGAACCGCTGTGGCACCTTGCCACTACAGACCCTACTATTACAAACTACAAGTATTATTAATAACCATCCATTTTGGACTAATGAACATCTCTGTTCAAGACATGTCAACATGAGCTACGGAGGGTAGCTGGCAAAACCCTTGTACTATAATGAACAAAGTGGTTGCAATGTAATCTAGTTGCCTTTCATGGTCGGCCTTTCACAAGATTAAAAAAATTATTTCTGTCTTCAAATGATGAAAATTAAGTTCTTAATGCTGGATATACAACTGAGAACACTTATCTTCATTTAGGCATTAAATTTTCATTGATGGAGATTGTCCTTGGACATTTTCTGAGCAGTACCATGTTTAGCAAATAAATCATAAGAATCACAACATCATGGTGTAAACTTAACTGAAGGTGAAATATGGAGTGTTCTGTTCAATGTTGGGGCCATATTGGAGATCAGATCAGCACAGTTTAAATTTATAACCAATGACTCTTTTCAGGAAGATAGCAATAACAAGATTTTCAAGATGGCTGCTGTGGTAGCCATACTGGATGTCAGATCATCACAAGTTTCATTTAGTACCAACATAAAAAGTATCCTAGTGAAAACCCGTTTACATGACCATCCATTTACAGGAAGTAGCATTGACAAGATTTTCAAGATGGCTACTGTTCTGGTGATGTCTTGGCAGCACCAGTCTTCATTCAGGATCAACTCAACATCGCGACTCTAACGGTGAAAACCCCATGCCAATATGACTTTTAATTCAGAAAGAGTAGATGTTACAATTTTTAAGAAGGCTACCATGGTGACCATACTGAACATAAGATCAGCACCACTTTCATTTAGGACCTTAGACCTTGGGATGAATGTGTGTGTAAAGATTTACTGAAACCCTCCAAGTAGTTTATGAATAGCGACAATGTACTTGGCCTAATGGATGGATGGGCAGACCTGATGGTGGGCAACAGGCCATCCCATAAACTCTTGTCAATCACCAGTAGAGCTAAAAATAATTGCCATCTCTCCTTTCATCTGATGCTGCACAAAACACATTATATAAAATGACTGTTCCACACATAGGCTTCTATAGCAAAGGTTGTTTGGGGTTTTTGGCACAAATATAAACATTTTATTCACAACTTAGCATAATGGTGATTTCTGACATGATACACAATGTACCTGCATACATGCGACGACTCCAAAACCCCAAATTGGGAACCCAAATGAGTACCACAAATGGCACATCATATGCCTGCTCCGTGTTTTAATACAGAAACCATCATTCTTCTTTAAGAGAGTTATATCCCCAAATTCATAGGCTTATGCCTTACCTAGGTGAAAGCCATTTGCAAAGTTTGGACTAGGTCTGTGATGTCTAAATAATATTTTGTGCGAAAAGCTATTTTTCTTGTTTCGGTCAGCAACAACAACCTTCTGACACCAAAATCAATGGTCATTGTTAACCAAAGTGCAAGCCATACACAAAGGATGCCAACACCAAAAGATGGAGACCTCAAGTTACCATACAGAAACTATTTTTCTTGCTTCCATCACTGCCCTTGAACTTTGACCCCCGAAACTGAAAAAGTTACTTCATTACCCCAAATGCAAGCCATCCATCAAGTTTGGTAATTGTATGTGGATAATTTTAGTAATCTTCTGCCATTTTTGACATATGCTTAAGAAAAGTTTTGGAACAGGCCTCAAACCCATAATTGTTATTACATCATAATAACATCACTGATCTCACTCCCACTGGATGATGTGCCAACATTAATAGTAACACAAGCACTGCATCTTCATTAATCAAAGAAAATGGACAGAGGGAGGTCTACTAGGAAGAGTTCTGATATTGGGAATCACATATACCTGTTGCTGAATGTTGAACATGCCTCCTGCCTGCTCTATGCAGGTCTTGATAGACCCCAAAGCATTGTTCAGTGCTGCCAGTCCTTCTGCCCTTTCAAGGGTTTGTGTAGTGACAACATACAGGGGTGGAGCTATCAGGTTGATCTGAAACAAAGAATAGCCTATAATAAACATGGAAAAATACAAGTTTAATGCATCAGATAAGGAGTGTGATTATTTATGAGGAATTAATCGCTTTCAATGCACACAGGTCAATTCATACCAAATTTGGCTGAAATATGAAAAGATTGGTAACAAGCTCAGCCAATTAAATGTATGAGACCACTTCATTAATATGCATGGATCCCACTCACTTTTGAAACTGTACAAGATCTAGATCAGTGGTCCCCAACGCAGTGCCCATGAGTGCCATGGCACCTGCCAAGACTTGTCTGGCTGCCTGTGTTGTAGGCTCCTATATTTTGTAATAAAAAATACTGTATTTACCATATATTTTCGGACATTATAAAACAAATTACTTTTTTCCTGTCCCAGAACTTATGGTGGAACTTTTTTTTAAGCCTAGGTCACATGTCCCAAGATTTAAGAAACAAATAAATTTGTGTTGAATTTTGCACCCCCTCCCCAAAATGAATACACTTGTGTTGAATTTTGCACCAACTCCCCACCCCACTGCATGTTACAATAAAACATAAAGAAAACCCTTCTTTGATAATAAAATGAAAGAAACCCTGGTATTGTAATCATTTATTCTTTTTTTTTTGTCATGAGCAATTTATTAAAGATGAAAATATAGCAACAAACTCCTTATATGTAGTTTATGCATCCATACTGCAGTGTGTATCACTTGGGTCAGATTACACAAGACACATAGTTCATTTACATGAATATAGAGAATTGTGTTTGGTTGTACTCAAAGGTTTGAATATGTTATCAGACTGAAAACTGGATCCAACAAAATCAAAAACAAGAGAGAGAGAGATAGAGAGAGAGCAATATCAACTGACTGCTTGAAGGCACCTGCCATTCATACATGACATAGTGCAAAGGTGCAAAATAGTTAAGACTACTGTATCTAGGTTAACTATATGACAGTACCTCATAAATAAAACCATTATTTGACAATACATTCTCTGTGAATGCAAATGACAATCTTTTCAATGCATGGGTTAAGAAGTATTACTAAAGCAAGTTAATGTTGTGTATATTATTTATCCTGCAGATATCGATGTCCACTTAAATCAGCTACAATTACAGATGGCAAACAAGTAATTGCCCAGGTGGTGAATAAACACAAGTGGTAGCAAGCAATAAACTCATTGTCTGAACTTAACAGCAAGATGTTGTTGTTATAGGGTTTAACGCCATTTTTCAGCACAAGATAGGCGATACATGGCAGCCAGTAGAAATGGTGAAGGAAGAACCCGGGAAAACCCAGGAAAGAATCACCGACCCACAAGAAGCTACTGGAAAGCTTTCTCACATAACCACATTGGCCAAACCTGAGACTCGAACCCAGTCAGAGGTGAGATGGCAGTGATCCGTAACAGTGAGTGCTTTAGACCACTCGGCCACTTGGAGCCCCTAACAGCAAGATATCAAATACAAAAGGTTATTTGATTACAAAGCAAGCTGACTTTGGATTCCTTCAAGTGTATTGATTTCACACACACACACACACACACACACACACACACACACACATATATATATATATAGAGAGAGAACACACACACACACATATATATATATATAGAGAGAGAGAGAGAGAGAGAGAGAGAGACACACACACACAAAGTTGGCTGACAGAAGAAAGCCAATTTTTTTTAAAACCAGTATTCATGGGAATTTTGAAAATAAATTGAAACAAGGGAATGGTTTTTAAAGTGCCACACTCTGCTTTGTGCAGGGATATCATTGGCCCAGCATCTCCGAGAAGATTTTTAAGAGAAAATAAAATTATTCCATGAATCAAAGGAGAAGATAATTTTGCCGACAGTATGATCATTAACTCTAGTGCGCTTTGATCTCATTCTAGGATGTACTGTTGCTAATAAGGGGGTTAAAAGCATAAGAATTTGCATGACTGGTGTAGATCAAAAATCAAACTTTACTCCTTTCAGGGGCATATTAGAATTTCTAAGTGGTAGTTAATCGGTTGGTGTCTGCCACTCTCCCATAAACTCTCCAATGTGCCTGTAGATATAAAAATGTTGCGGACCATTGATCTAGAAAATACAAACACACAATAAACTCAGTCAATCTGACACAAGATCACCTCATTAATATGCACAGTGTTTACTTATTACCTATCTCCCCTGAGATGCTCATATATTCCAAATGGTCAACATTACAACACAATATGTTGCTTTATGGCAGGCATATAAAATTGATGGAGCATACATTCCATGTGATGATAAAACTTGTAGATTGCCCTGGCTTAACAAATAGCACAGCACTGATGGGTACCTGCAAAGCCCCCAAATCATCTGACGAAGCACAAGCAAACATTGTAACAGGACAACTCTCATCTGATTTTCATCTCAGCCAACATTTTAACACTTTAGCACTTTAATTATTAAAACAAGCTAATAGGTTTTAACATCTTTATGTGGGAGGGACAGATTTCTGAGGCAGCAGATCAATTCCTAATATATTTCGATCAGGCAAAGTATCTGAAGATGAAATGTGTATGCAATTCAAGGCTACTAAATACAGTGTGCTAACAACTAACTGGACAATGGAATTGTTAACTAAACTACTGAAATTACTTCAAAACTTTTATTACTTAAACCATGGTAAAATATTTGAAAATCAATTCCCTTTCAATATCTCTTCATATGAATTTAAATGTTTTGGCACAGAGTCTACAGCTTTCATGTTTAATCATCGGGTTTGACTGTTTCTTATTATCTTTTAAATTTAAAGGTAAAGACTATACCATTGGATATTTCTGTCTGACATAATCAGCTGTTATGTTGGCAGGTTGGACTGTCTAAATGTACAGAGATACACGAGTAACACTTTATGTAGGCAACTAAAAGTGACATGTCCTATCAAAGCAATGAAAATCACCACAGGTCTTTTCTGTGCACGAGATTGATATAATCATGTGCATCCTTTGAAAAGCTGTAATTTGAGTCAGTCACATTTGAGATATTCCATTGCATATATCATTTACTTGATGCACTGATATGGCAATAAAACTGCTAAGCCATTTTATGATGATACCAAAATTAGTTCTTTTAGTCTTGATTCTTCCCATGGACATAAAATTGTCAGACTACTTCTTTTTACAAGCGCGAGAATTTTTTATTCAAGAGGTTGAAAGCACTGACACACATATCTAATTCTATATATATATATATATATATATATATATATATATATATATATATATATATATACACACATATATATATATATATATATATATATATATATATATATACACATACTCACACACTCTTGACCCAAACAAGGTAACTATAATTTAATTACATTTAAAATTACTGAACCAAGGTTTAGGGACAAATGTATGGAAGGACTGACAAAACTGAAACTGAATGACACTTCCTCATTCATGGCAGGCATGGAAATAAGCATTATGCTTAAGTAAATCTCTGCCTTACCTTTATAGGCATGTTTTCTGTGGAGTGCTCTAAGCCTTTTTTCAAAGCCCTCTTGACAGCATCTACTCCTTCATAGTTGGTGCAGGCTACTTCAATATCTAGAACAGTAAATAAGGAGTGTTAATTTTCTTGCGCAAACTTACAACCTAAAGCACTGCAGCAGCTTACCCGCAGGTTTGTATTTTTTGCCATTGTTACTTTTGCCAAAGTGGTGACATTAAACAATGGATTCAAGGATAGTTAATAGTGTTTATTTTTTTTAATGGATTATATGACATTGAATGTTTTGTGAAGAAAAATGCCAATTTAAGGAAAGTTCTTCAACTAATCTTGCAGATTATGCTAATAAATGCAAAAATAAAATCCCCCCAAAATTTGGCTTGGCATGTCCAAATCTGTGATTCATATAAACTGTCCCAAAAAATTTAAGTTTCATAATTTAATGTTTATTTTTGTTGTTATATTTTGTATGTCAATACTAGAGGCATGCATGTTATTTTAAAAAGTTCAAATTACACAACTCTTTTTAATGCATACAAAATCATCAAAATTTTGTCTGACCTCATTCAGACACTATGACAACTTTCATGTCACAACGAAAGCAGAAGCCATTCAATTTACCATCTGTGTACAAACCATTATGAAACAGTCCAAAATGGTTGTCAAAAGATGGAGACTCTACACTGCTGCACCAATTTTTCATAATACATTAATTGTAAATCAGAAAGACAAACTGTATTCCTGTGCCTTTAATTTATATGTTTATGTTTAAAATTACTATTCATTACTCTACTCCAAACATACCTCAAACATTTACAAACACTACACAAAATATGCCCCCCACCCCCCACCCCCGTTATGAAGTCCAAAAGTATGAAGCAATGGTCAAGAAAACTTATGCAAACACATCCCCATTTAGAAAACCTCCAATACCAAGACTGACATAACAGAATTAGTAAAGAGGAACATTTCTTTGAATAATCAGCATTGGAAGATTCTGTGCCAAAGAACTCAAAATGAAGCTATGAATGAACTGTAGACAAATTTTTATTAAACATTTAAACATTAGACTGCTACCACTGCTACCAATGTAAACAAATGACACAAGTGATTTTATCAAATTATGGAAAGGATAATTAAATACATGAATTTGTTAATATGGCCTTTAATTTCCAGCATCTTTTTCACATGAAAGATTATTTGTCAATGATTTACAACAAAACATACCTCAACCATTTACAACCAGGAGTCCTTTGAAAGGGACAGACACTCAACTGTCCAAAATGATTTTACAGGAATTCAAGATGAGACAATTCCTTCTTCTTAACTGTTTAGTGCTGAAACCACTGCTGATATTCCTGAGTGACATAATTTACAAATTAGCCAATGTAGTTGCTATAATGTCTGTAAGATTGGCACTGTTTTCATTTAAAACCATGCATTCTGGAGAACTAGTGAAAAGATTTTCATTTTGTTCATTGTGGCAATCATATTTGAGGCCAGACTGGCACCTTTTTCATTAAGGACCAACTAGATATCATAATTAGTCTTCTGGTGCAAACCTTACATTGATAGGCCTTTCTATTTAGAGGATTAGCAACAACCAGATTTACATGATGGTTGCCATCATCGCCATACTGGCTTCCTGATTGGCACTGTTTTCATTCAGTACCAACTAAACAGCATAAGAAGTCTTCTGGTGAAAACATAATGTTGATATGCCTTTCCATCTAGGAGGAATTTTTAAAAAATTTTAAGATGGCCAATGTGGCAGCCACATTTGATATCAGATGTCACACATATTAAATTTCTTATCAGAGTGTTACCCACGTAAATGGATCACACAAGTCCAACATCTCAGTAAAACACAGAACTGTTACATATGACTTGTTTATGCTATTAGAGTAGTCCCATTTTTCAAAGGCAACTCTGAAAAGAGGATACTCCTGATGAAAGGCCACCTTGCATGACACCAGAATAGCATATTCTTAGCATTTCATCTGACCCCCCCCCGAAAACAGACCGAACCATTGCACATTCTGATTTACCTATTCTGAATGGCATAACTGTGATTCATCTGTCAAAGACTTTTTCAGCTTCGTCAATGATATAGGCATGCATATTATTCAGAAACATTAAAATACATGGCTCTTTTTACTGCATTCAAAATCAAAATTGTCTGACTCCATTCAAACTCTATGACAATTTTTCTGTCACAAGGAAAGCAGAAGCCATTTAATTTCCCATCTGTGTACAAACCATAATGAAAAAGTCCAAAATGGCTGTCAAAAGATGGAGATAATATACCGCTCCACTAATTTTTTCATAATTCGAGTGATCAACCAAAACCGACATCCATAATTAATAAAGCTGAATACTTTTCATTTGTTTTAAACATCTACAGTGAAAGGTCATGTGCAGATCACCCAAATGAAGTTATGAAAAAAATTATACACCAATGTTTGTCAAGCATTTGAAATCTCACATCAGAAAGCTATCAAAGTAAACAAATTATACTTTATCAAATTATGCAAAGAATAAACACTTCTATCAATTGTTAACTGGGCAAATCAAATTATATTCCTGTGTCTTTTATTTCTTGCATCTACATTATGTAAAAAAGATTGTTTATCCTTGATGTACACCCAACTTTGCTTCACCATTTACAAAAACTGTTAATGAAAACCATACACTATTAAGTCCAAATACTATTAAGCAGTAGTTGCAGTGACCCAATTACATTTATCCAAAAGATATGTTTGCACAAATGCCCCCGTCTAAGAAAACCACAATACAAAGACCGATGAGCATCTTTTTTTTTTTTCAAATCTAAGTTGGAAGGGCACTGTGCAAACCACTCACATGAAGCCATGAAAGCATTATGCAAAAAATTTTGTCGAGCAATTTAAATCTGATAATAGAATGCTACCAAGGCTAACAAAAGGCTAACAAAACACACAAGTGATAACAATATCCTACCTGCTCGTATTTTTACGGACTGAGGGGTTAATCTTCTTTTAATATTCTGGATCAAGTTTTCTTTTGTTTCTTCATCTAAACCACATTCATCAAGTGTTTCAGGATTGCTGAAATGAGAAGAAATGACTCTGTTGAGGCTGGCTTTTATTTAGCAAAAGAGTAAAAAACTTTAACACCAAGTTCTGTCTAAAAATATTAAATGCTGACCTTCATGTTGGGTATTGATGGATGGAGAGATGGACATGCATACTGACACAAAAGTGAGCACTATGTTAATAAAGCACTGATATCTGGCAATTTCGACAGCCAGTATTATGTAATAGGGTCGACCACTGACAAGTACGTGTTTTTAATGGATGATCCCATCCTCAAAAATAAAATGTCACTTGAAATGACAGATCCAAAGTAGTGGTTCTTTCTTTCCAACAAGTATTATTAAATGTACCAAGTAAAGGCCAAAATGGTAACTTGTGATGGCCTTTTGTGACTTATTCTGGCATATTCTACTGATGAAGAAACCATACTTAATATTAAGTGCCTCCCCAACACACACTTCTGCATCAAAGCACTGAGAATACTATTGACTTGGACAGTTCAGAAAATACAGTACATTAAGCACAACTAAAGGGATGAACCTAAACCACGGAGGTGCAACATCTTTAACACCATGGGCCACATGGACCAAAGATGTACAGTTCGTGGGCCATACATGATATATATATATATATATATATATATATATACACAACACACACATACAGTGGTCCCCCTCTCGAACGGCCCCCCCTGACCAGCGGCCACCCGCTTTTACGGCCAGAATCCGTTGGCACCGACAAGTTTGTGTTCAAAAGTACCCCTCACGAAAGGCCACCCCGCTAATGCGACCAGCGGCCAGCATATTAGTGTGAAAATATAAAATTTACCCCTCACAAGCGGCCGCATTTTATTTTGCAATATGTATCCAGAACCAGTATTTTATTCATAACGTGTGTTAAATAATCCGATTTCTGTTTCCCGATGTCAGGTTTTCATTACTGAAAGAGGTGTTGACTAAAGTACATGTACCACTAAGGTTAATATTATATCATTTACGCCTCACGAGAAGCCACATTTATTCCATAAAGCCGAGAAAGACTCAAATTTTAATCCATACAAAAAGGTAAGTACATGTAATCCGATTAGCCTTACTGCTGTGCTATCATGAGATGTCCGGTTTAGTCACTCTGATAATTGTTAAGATTACAATTATTGAACAGTAGCAACAGCTGAGAAGTGGCGGTATTGATGTACAATACACAAATCAGCGGGAAAATGGTTTGATAGCCTTTATGGCTTCCCTTAGTTACATGTTGAGCTTGTTCACTTTCATAATTAGTGGCTATTACTACTGACAATAACTGTCAAGATTACAAATCGTAACGACCGCGAGGTGCTATTGTTTAGGACAAATCTGCATATATATCGAAGCCGTTTTGGCTTCTCTCACTTAGTGTAAAGAAATATAAAAACAATAGGGTACAAGACTGCAACTAATGACATGACAAGATCGCTGCCTTTAAAAACACATGGCATTTTGTTTAAATGCTGAAAAATTATTTTATCAGTCTTGTAGTTAGCAACATTGATGATCACAACCAGACGTAATTGTCAAGATCATAACAGGGTCAAGGGTCAGCATAGGCTAAAAATAGATTTTGTGCAGACAAACACACACACAAATTAACCTTGAACTAAACAAGGTACCAGACAAAGTCCGAAAAATCACATGACAACAGATTTATCGCTTCCTTTATAAAGAAGGCATTTCGCCTGCTCTAAAAAAGTTTTGTCCGCATAATTAAATCACATACAGTTAGCGACATCCGAATAAATCATTACCAAACATTAACATGTCATCATGTAAACGGAGACGATTATTTGAGAAAAAAGTCAGTTATTCTACTCAACGACATCGGGTGAGGTGGGGGGGGACTTGGCGAACAATTTTTGGCAGAAAAGACTCAAATAAAACAATTTTATGTTGAAAAGACTCAAATAAACAATATCTTAACAGATAAGGAGGTTATTCAGCAGCAGTGGGAAAATGGAGCAAATGGAAAGAGAATTATGTATGTACCAAGATTTAAATGACGTTTTTGAATGGTTTTGCAATGTGCATGACAACAACACCCGCTCGCATATCACGCTTACACCATGAATAAGAACTATTAATGCATATTCAGTTGAAATAAGTCTATTGTTATAACAAGAACCTTTTAATAATTAATGTTACTTTTAAACAAAGATATTAAATGCTTTGAAGAATGTAGCTTTCTTACTACGTACATTACATATACTTCTCACAAAAAATTTAGTCCCCCTCTGGAAAGGCCACCTGTCTTATAAGGCCACTTTCCCGGTGCAGAAGGGGTGGTCGTATAAGAGGGGGACCACTGTATTATAATAATGATACCATCATTATAGAACTGACTTCTTGTATGAGTGCAGAGAAAAACAAAAGACCCACGGGACTGTAGTTTTACCACACCGACCTAATTTCTGAATACCGAAAATCATATTCCTTCAATGGAAACAAATAAATAGCAATATCCCTCTAATAAAAGTCATGTAATCCCAAGTTTTATCTTTGAAAGGCCTTGATGCCAGAATGCTCCATATAAATTGTCAAGCAGTTCTATAAACAACAATTATGAACAGATGATGCAAAACGAAGAACCATACTTTAAGCTCACTTGAATTTTCAGCCTGGTTAGGATGGATCCACTAGGATTGGTTTAGGTTAGGCAATTAATTAATTAGCCCCTTCACAGGAAAACATTTTTTTATTCTGAAATGAGTTGTCCATCTAAAATGCCAGCAAATGTTTTTAGGATGAATAACAACAGCTTTCAAGGACCTGTAGCTGAATCAATCTTTTGTTAAAATTAAGCAGATAAATTCCTATTCATGAGAGCACAATCTGAATAGAGGGTGGTATGGGGTAGGTACTGGCAGCCTCCCTTAAGACGTGTAGCACTTTCAACAGAGCTCTGTAAAAATGTCCATTTTCTACCAGCCATACCATCATTGTAGATGCCTCACCAACATTACAATTTATGCTGAAATAAAATTCATTTCTTGCTCTTTTTAACTGTTTGTTTGGTTTATTGATGAAAATAAGTGAATGAACAGTAATCTGCATCTAAAAAAGTCACAGTTTCACTGTTGGGCATGATTCGGTCAGCTGAACGCCTCACAGTGAAAGTAAGAGATATCGAATTCTCTAGGGAAATTCCATTCAAACTCCCAAGTCATCAGGTCAACACCTAAATATAGGACCACATTGTTGAGCAGAGAACGGCCTTTATTTTCATATAAGTTTGAAAAATATATGTTTAAATTAAATTTTCTTGATAAGCTTTCAAAAACAGGTTCATTTTTCCAGCAAAATATCTCGGCCATTTTTAAAAATTAATATATGATACCTATATGCCCTGGTAAGCCCAATATTCACTGAATTTAATGACATGCATGGCTTCAAGGTCTCATTAAAGGCAGTCAATCGCGTGTCAACTGCAAGGTTATATTCAAATGTCTCGAGTGAGGTGATTCTGAATTAAATGGCTGACTTCACATCGACAAGTGATCCACTTTTTGGTCTTGTGTGTGAGAAATTGCAACAGCACGTTGGTAAATATTGTTTTTCTTGCTTTTACAAACATTTATGAATATTTGTATGCATTTCTTTTTTTATATTTTAATGGATTAAATAAGTTAAATAAGATACTCTTCTATAAAATGTGTGTGTATACTGCGACAGGAAGTTCACAATTACCATGTGTTAGCATATCTTGCATTCCGAGACTGCGAGAGTGATTTAATTTTAATAAAAAGATAACTACCTATATTGATTAGATAAATTAATAATATGAGTGAATAAGTAATCATTCTGTGCATAAATATTTTGTGTAGTGCTTGCTTTTTTTGCTCATTTCCTTACAGTTATTGGACATTTATAAACCGGAAGTTGGTTTCTCTCTTACAACGTATCTCTTCTTTCTGTTGTTTTCATCAAAATATTTCTTGGTTGATATTTCATTGTTATTCTTAGTTGGTCTCTCTGGGAAATCAACACTTTTATACTGTTATCATACACGAATAGTAATTAATCTCTCTCTCTCTGTCTGTTTCTTGGCTATATAAATAATAAAAAACACATTTCCATCCTCCTGATCAAAATATTTCATAAGTGCCATGATTTGGTATTATGTATAAATATATCAAAACATTTTTTTTTGTAAAACAAAACAAAATGTGCTCACAAAGTTAAAACAACTAAACTTATACGACCTGAAGATCTCAATCTAGAATATACAAAAATAGCTTAAAATTTTGATAAATATTTTAACAATGTAATATGTATCTTAAGTTTCAAACTGTGGAAGAAACAAATTTTTCAGTTTCCCAATTCTTACACTGATACAGCTCTTATAAATTATTAACTGTGCTGATTTGCACTTTTACAGAGAATGAAAACTTCCCCCATATGTCTAGGTGGTTGATTAAAAAGAGCAAAGAGAGAAAAATAGCCCTTCAGCATCAAGAGCAAGATCTCATCACCTACAAGTTTTTGATCCAGCTCCATCAGCTTAAAAGTAAATTTCCTGTCACTTCTGATCAAATTCAAGAACTTTTTGAAAAGATTTGCTCAGCCTCATGACAAGATGATTTTAGGCATACAAATTTGCAGAAGGAGATGCATCATGTGCTGAGAGCTGCTGCAGAAGCAAAGTTAGATTTTATTTCTGAATCGGATGTTTTGTCATTTCTTAAATGCAGTGCAACCCATGACATGGAGAGACATAATGTCTGACCTTTTCTCCAGCAGTTTAACTTGAAGCGGCAACACTTGCTCAGCCCTCATTTACTAAAGACATTACCACGTCCAACTCAGCCACCAACCAATGGAACAATCATTGACTTGCTGATGTTCAAGAGTAATGAAAAAACTGTCTTGTGTAAACACTGGTTTGAGTTTGTTGGACTGAACATTTCTGATCTTTCAGACAGACAGTTTCTTTATAGGTTGAAACAGACAAGAAAAGCTCATGACAGTTTCACAAAGAACCTGAAAAGAGAAGGAGCTGAGCAAAATTAAAAGAATTTTTGCACAGGCCTTCAAAACAGTTCAGGGTTTGTTTTCCTGGGCAGACATTACTAGATGAACCATTGCCATCATCAGAAATTCCACAGGACAGCAGCTGCTACAACAAAAACGCTCAAAATTTTGCTCCTTTAACTCAAAGACTTGGAAGTGCCAACAATCAGCTTGCATCTGGTATTGATTTTCTATAAAATGCTTTTTACATTTCAGTAAAATATTGTTACTGGTTGTGCTCTTCTGCACAGTACAGATTTTACTTTGTTGTGTGGTTGCATGTTTACATCATGTGAGTTCTGCCCAGGGGGTGAAGAGATGTTAAAAAAAAATGTTTTAAATCCTCAGAATATAGAATCATTAGATAGATTACAGCAATCTTAACATAATACACTTTAAATTTTAAAAATTGATAAACAAATGGCCAAGATATAGATTTTTTAATATTTTGCCTGTATTTGCAGCTGTATTTGCCGTTGACCAGTTTAGTGAAGATCTTAATTTTGGGGGTCTGGAACATTGTTATTTCACAGAATTCAGTTCCCCCAAAAAATTGAGCAAAGTCTCTGTATAGAAAAAAAGAGATCTGGAAAGTTCCAGACTTAAACTGCAATTAGTTTCAATAATATCTACTACTTAATTTGGCCATTTATGCAATTTTGACAAATTTGTGGAAAATTGCAGCATTTTATGAAGAATATTTTTACCCATAACTTTTGAACCAGACTGGGTAGACATATCATCTTTTTTTGTTCTTTTGGTTTTTTAAAGATCTATTGGTTATAAAAGCCACATTGAATTTCTAAGTTGAAATTTTTGCTGCCAGTACATACATGGGGTTAATTTAAATCTATACTATCAGTGGACAAACAACATCAACTTACGTCACAGCGTGTTTAAAGGCTTCATATGCTGCTCCAGGCCTTCTGTACTTTTCATCAAAGTACCAAGCTGTTTTCTTGTAAAGTGCTTCTAACTGGTCATCATTTTTGTAACCCAATAATTCACCCACATGCCGGAGAATACTGTTTACCTGTGACAGACATAAAATATCAAATATATATTTAACATCAGTAATAGCCGATAAACAATCCATCACTAATTTACATATCAATATGAACATGAGCAATTAGAATACAGACATCTGATCAAACAAACAGGGAAACCCATCTTGTGAGTCTACCCCTTGTGCCAGTAAAAAGTAGTCTCTCAAAACAGGTGGTCTCTAAATTTTTTAAGCCAACAAATAAAAATTCAAGTTGGAATGTATACTAAAACACATTTCACCAACATTAAAAACAGGCAATTGAACAGGTGACCAAAAAACTCGAAGCCACTTTGAAAACCCTGATTACAGATTTTGGTAAATCAAGAAATTCTGCTCCAGCCCCTCTCCGTAAAAATTATTTCTGGGGTCCCCTTTCAATAAAAGGTAATTTTGGGCACTCACAAGGCCTGGTTACACACTCTTCCTCCCTTGCAGTTGCAGGGGTTGCTTGGATGATTCCTATGCCACTGATTACAGCCCAAGATTTTCTGGCCCACCCCATTTTTTTCTACTGGCTTAATGGGCCAAATACTTGCAGGTAATCAAAGTGATGATTTTTAATTTTCTGAGAGAAAGTCATATTTTTAATACCTTGTCAATTTTTAGAATGAACTAGCATAAAGAGAGGGACAATATAATATGTATGACATCAAGAATCAAACACTCCTTCCTTGCCTATGCAGAAGGCATGCACATTTTCCAGACCAAGGCTCATAATAGTATCGTTTTTACTAGAATTTATTTTCATCTTAAAGAAAATATAATATATAAAGAAATTCTCCTATTCAACCTTCTCATTATCTTTTGAAGTAGCTATCAAAATCAAAAACTACAATGCAACAATATAACAAAAATGTAACTATGTTGTAAAAGTTGACAACAACAAATGATACATTTAGTCAACATAGAAGGTTTCTGAGGCAATTCCATATTTTGCTACCACCCGAGAGACTTTTATTTGTTCAGCATAGCAGGAATTTCAATATGAAACTAAGTACCAGGCTGAATTTGATGGTGGTGGGTATGTCTGTATGTATGCCTAGTTAGGCCATTTATAAATACCACAAGCAATCTTGCTTTATAGTTTATACAGGTAAAGGTATGAAATTGACACCTGCCAACATCAGTTTTACTGGGTCAAAGTTTCTCCACTCTGTTTCTCAAGTGTCTTGACTCATGAGGCAAACAATAAAATTAGCAATGGGTGCCATAAAACCCACTAATGCTCAACAAAATTCATGATGGATTTCCATTAGATTGACTGGACATCCACCAGACAGTAGACATCCAGCCATATGCTGCAGGCACTTAATTCCATGACACAACACATGTACTGTCGGTACATTTTAATTATAGAGTACACTTACTGCCTTGGCTTTGGCAAATTTTTCTTCACATTTAATAACTTCCTCTGGGGATACTCGTCTCTTTGAGAGATCAATATAGCCTGAAAAGAGAAAGTAAGTTTGCTTACATGAAAAATAAGGCCTGATCTGTGCATAGGAGCTTGACATTAACTCGTGTTTAATTTTTTTCTGGATCATACCCTGTATATGTCAAAGACAACGATGGATGCCATCTTGATTATTGCCAGATACTTCTCCTTTACAGAGTGTTACCTTCACATTTTTCTGGGTTAAATCCACCAAGTATACTAAATTTTAATACTTCATACCATACAATGATACACTAACAAATCCATCAGTGTTTCTGCTATACGCAACAATATCAATAATGCATTGCTTCGTGTCAGTAGTTTACATATTCAAGGGATTCACCTTCCCTGATGGGTCTATTAACTGTTAGACCAATCAGAGGAGGTGCATCCCATAGAGATGTCAACTTCTAATTTAAATTCTTAAACTAGAGACAATGTATAATTCATCAGGTTGCATTACTCTAATCAGACACACAAATAAAACCATTATCAAATCAACCCAACTATGACTCTCGAGTATTCGCACTTGATCATTAAAATTACCACAATTAATGTAGCTGAGAATATATGCTAATACTTGAGGCTGCTTACATCAAAAGAAACTACTACCATTATTTAAAAATATTTTCAAAGCATTAGTTCTGCGACTTCTTTCATTTTTTTTAATTACAGGTATTAATTAATTTTAGTGTTGTTATACCTATGATTCAAAACCAAGAGGTTTACTTTATTCAACAAGAGTTGCAAATTTTTAATATGCAATTGGTGGTGCCATGATGTAAATGAGGTCACTCAAAACAAGGGATAAACCAGACCTGGGCACTATGGGTACAACTTTGTTTTAGTACTACCTGTAATTGTCCAACAGAATAACATCCATAGTTTACATATCTAAAATTGATATATGAAAACTGATGAAAATCATATATCTTTATTGATTTCTCGAAGAATTCACATAAATCACATTTGATAAAAATCCCACCTACTGAGTAATGGGACTGGTCCATTGACAACTAGCAAGTCTGCAACTCTAATGCCATAATCAAACAAATGCACCAATTGGCAAGATGAAGAAAAAAACAAAGTTGCAACTTTTACACTAACAAATTATTTTCTGAAAATAATGGTGTCTGAACACTTTATACTGTCCAAAGACTTTTATACAATTTGATTGTTCTAGATCTAGGAGTAAATATCCAAGTTGTTAAATCCTTACCTAGAGCTCTGTATATATTTAACAGCAAACTGTACATCAAGATCTGGTCTAACAATGCTCAGCACAGTCTCTGATCTTCCTTTTATATCTGGGTCTATGTTGTTTCAGCCCTGTATACATCTTTATAGTACACAAGTTAACACAGTCGTTTGAGCTGATTTGCACATGTGCTAGCGAGTAATCTATAAAATTCTTTTCTAAGATGATGGCTATGGAGGACTGCTCTTGAGAGTCTGTTTGAAATGAAGCACCTCATTCATACAACAGATCAATTTAACTGATATGTCGAATGCAGGAGATCAATCTGTCCCAACAAAGTGCCCAATCTGGCAAATCAATGCCAAATTGGTTATTGTGATGTGATGCTGTACTCTGGTCATATTAGTTTCAGTACAACATTCCATTTCAATAACTAATTTGGCCTTGACTTGCCGGATTGGTTTTCTGATGAGCATTATTTTCATTTACAATCAACCAGACACTATAAGAAGTTTTCTGGTGATAACCCATGTTAACAAGAATTTCTATTTAGAAGGGGTTGAGAAACATATTTTCAAGTTGGTTGCCATGGGGGACATATGGGATTTTAGACTGGCACCATTTTTATTTAAAACCAACTAGATATCGTAAGAAGTCTTGGCGAAAACCTCCATGTCAATAAGACCACCCATTCAGAATGTAACCAGCTTAACAAGATTTTCAAGATAACCACCGTGAAGGTCATATTCAATTTGGGACTGGCATCATTTTCATTTCAAATCATATCAAGCCTTTAATGAAAGCCCCACATCAATACAACCATAAGTTCACAAGTAGCAGCTATAACAATATTGTCAAAAATATATGACAGCCATACCTTGTGTCACATCTGCATCATTTTCATTCAGAACCAAAACTAGACAAGATAAGAAATCTATTAGTCAAAACCGTATGCAATCCATTTAGTATTAGTAGCAATAACAAGACTTTGGGAACAATGCCATGGTGGCTATACTGTTCAGGGGACACCCATTTTATTTAGAACCAACTAGACCCTGGAATGAATGTGTTTTGAAAGTTTGGCATCAATCCTCCCAGTAGCTAGGAGAAGCATCAACTTGTGCTAATAGCCACTGTATGAAATGCCAATACATAAGCTCTTGATCTATGTACCAGCTGAGCTAAAAATTACTATTTCCAAGGTCAGGTATACTCATGACTCTCACTAATTACTGAACTAGTTAGAGCCCTTGGTGACATAAACCTGTATTTAAAAAAAAATTTAAGCTCAATATGTTCCAATGGCTTGAAGAACTGGGGCTTTGAGAACATTGTGTGAATTTGCATTTTTTTAATTGGTGGGTTCCCTCAGTGCTTGCAGTTCATTTTCATTACAATTACGTAGCTAATGAGGTGTTAAACAAGTGGAAACAGTAACAGTTGGCCAATCAACCTACCTTTGTCTTTGTCTACTCTTATTACTACCACACATTCATTTCTGCCAACCCTAATCAATTTGTTAATGGACCGAATTCTCCTCCTGGACAGTTCACTGAGTAAAATCATGCCTTCTATGTTGTTGTATTCCAGCAAATGAACATAGGCACCCATTTCAGCAATAGAGCGTACATTTACTACAACCACATCCTCTATTTCTGGATACCTATTTTCATAAAACCGACACGTCAGCACCATTGTTTAGTCTTTATCTGAATTGTAATCTGGTCTTCACCTTCGAACCTGAAGTAGAAAATTGACAATAGTTAGTTACTTTAAATTCTTTAATCCACATTTTAAAAAATACCTTTATGTTACAATAAGGAACTGTACAAAATACTAGAATTACAAAATTCCAATTCCTCTTTGACATAATCAAATGAGAAGTTTATATAAATATGGTCAATTAAATTGTTAATTCTAATTCAGTGTTTTCTATGTAACAATTGCAACATCTGATGGAATATTGGCATCAGTTGTACAAACATAAAATCCCTCATACCAGAATTCTTTCAGTAAAATTTGGTCATATTCTGTTGAGTGGTTTACAAGAAATTGTTTAAAGGATTTTCCATTTTATTAACAGGATCTACATGTGACGGAAAATCATTTGTATAAATGTGTAAACCCTATAATGCCAAAATGATTTCTGTCAAAATCTGGTCAAATTCTGCTTATCAGTTTTTGCAAAGTCCTAAAAAGGTTTTCTTTTTTCCATAATGATGGTAATATTTGATGGCAGATTGGCTTCATTTGTAGAAACTTGAAGACCCTTTATGCAAGGTGCTTTCTGTAAAGTTTAGTCAAATCATGTGCATCAATTATTGAGAAGACATCTAAATATTTTTCTAATTTTATTATCACTGGCAATATTTTATAGTGGACTAGCATCACTTGTAAAAATATGAAAGCCATTTATCCCAAAATGCGATCTATCAAATCTGGTCAAAATTTGCCATGCAGTTCTTGTACAAAAGACAGGGCAATATTTTTATTAACAGCAGCAACATTCTGATGCTGGATCAACAACCTCTGTACAAATTTAAAAACCCTCAATACCAGGATGCTTTCTTACAAATTTGTTAAATTTTCTTGTGAGATCCTTGAGAAGTTGCTTAAAGGATTTGCTATTTTTAGTAATTGTGGCCATATTTTTTTGTAGTAAAAGTGCAACACCACATCATGATGAACAGGCCAAAAGTTCAAAAAAATTTCTTAACCATTGGAAACTTGAGCATCCATGCCAGAGATACAATACAAAATCACAGACAATGTTCTGTTACATGCGTATCAAGGTACAAGTGGTCAATTCATTTTGAATAGTGTAAAACATTGTCAATAAGCATGCAAAAACAGTCATATAATGATTTATTCTGTAATATTGTCGTACTATATTGTTTGTTGTCAATAAAGAAACAACCACCCCATCTTTTTCAATTCTTGTTGTCTACTACATTAAGAGGTATAGAAAATACAGTCTCCTTGCTTGACAACCTTTTTTTAAAAATTGGCAACAAAATATTGAGGTTGGTAATATTTTCAATGTCAAATTTCTTAAAACCAGCACCATCCTTGCTGGTCCGGTGGTAGAACTTAGACTCCAACCCGTTCAGCCGTGAGGAAAAGTCCTGGTTGCAGAACTGGAGTTTTGTGTCCAGATTTTAGCCTTTTTGGCCTCAGATCAAAATCTGACTAGTCTGAACTGCACAAAGACAGAGGAACCTTTGTAAATAGGAGGATAGGCTCCAGATTTGGAGTAAAAAATGGGCCCAGGACACAAAAATCATGGAAATCATGGGTCCAATATGCCTAAAAAAGGGTCCAAAATTTTCACCCTTCTGCATAAGTGAGGCCAATATGGTCAAACTGTCTTTTTTTACACCTAAGCATCCAGTTACTTGAAAATCTCTTGGAAACAGATGTGTTTGGAGACATTCAGTAGTAACCCCAAAACTTTGTTTCCTATACCCATTTCAGGCATATATAAAAAGAATTTCCAGGGGACAATGAGTTAATAGCTGACTTTCTATGACATTATTAAATTTGAATATTCATTGCTTATTTGATTATTTGTGCATTAACACTGCAAAGAAATGACAAAAGTAACCATTCCTTGACAATTTCTAAGAAATTTTCGGAAAATCTTTTAATTCATTAAACCTGCATGCCAAATTTGCATGTTAAGAAGCATTACCCTATTTTGGAATGCTGTAACGTCAACAACAATTATGATACACCTAAGTAGGTGGTATTACTAAAAAAGGGTGTGTGTGTGTGTGTGTGTGTGTGTGTGTGTGTGTGTGTGATCTGGATTTTTAATGTAGCTTTAAAAAAATTTCAGTCGTATCAATACGATGTCTGCAGTGTGCAGTTTATAGTGATGTCTAGGACTGGGGCATCATGCCGCAGACATGTAGCATCATGTCCCAGTCACATTATCCTGACACCAGGCCAACCAGTCCTAACACTAACCTATTAATGCTGAGCGCCAAGCGAGGCAGCTGTTAGTACCGTTTCTATAAGTCTTTGGTACGACTCGGCCGGGGATCGAACCCGCGACCTCCCGCATCCGAGGTGGACGCCCTAACCACTAGGCCACCAGAGCGGTCTGAAACAGGGAAAGATGCAGTTGTATAATGACATCAAATAATGTACTTTCTACTTCAGGGTACATATTAATCTGGAGAACTGAAATTTAACGACTTTTCAATGACCACTTTTCAGTGTAAAAAGGACTATTTACAGTATTAAAGCTTTCTACTTTAGTTATTAATTTCAGTATAAAAAATGAATACAAAAAAAAATACATTAATAAATTTAATGAAATATAAAAGGGAAATGATATTCATAAAAAAAGTCATCGTAACCGATGTTAACTACCTTTCTTTAGCTTCTATACTCTCTCCTCCAGCTGCAACTCTTGTGCTTTCACTTCTAAGATCCTGCCAGGATTTTATATTTTTACTTCCTCATTTCATTTTTAGATTCTTATTTATTATGTGAAACCTCATAGGCCTATATGTACCTCTGCTCAAGGTATTCTGAAATATGCCTTTTTAAGGACAACTATTAACTTTTTTGGACTTGTCGGAGGTCTCATTATTTGGGGTCAAGCTAGATTTGAATTTTAGGGAGCAGTGACTTCTCCTTTTGGACAAAACAGGGAGAAGTAGGAGCTAAACAGGGAGAAATGGGAATAAAGTAAGAAACACAATATATATATGTGTGTGTGTGTGTGTGTCTGTGTGTGTTTTCTTTATGTCCTCTATTTCTCAGTATGCATTTAACTTTAGTTTTAAGCAATACTTTATTTTCCAGTTGAAGAATCTGTGTTGTATGTTTATTATCAGCACATTTTGGAGATGTATACAAATTATTATAATCATATTGATTGTATTCATGCTTGTATGTTTGGATTGAGATACAGACAGTGAATTTTGACCATATGACTTTAAAAGAGCATAGCAGAAACTATACACTGTAATTAATTTAACTGATAGGAGTAACGAGATTAGAGTCTTCTAATTGCAAGTCAGTAAAATGCTTTAATAAACCACCACTTTTGTATAAAATTGCAGTGAAAAAGTTTTTCTAAACTCCTCTGAAACAACCTGTGTAACATATTCACAGGACCAATGCACAAGTGACTTCATACCATACTGTTCGTCATAATTTCACTGTTGCCGATACAACATTACTGTAACTATTCATAGATAACATACTGAAGTTGATATACGACTGAATTAGAGCCTTCTTTCCAACCGAATTTACACAACCAAAAACACGTATGGCACCTTTGTGCATCTATTTTAAGAAAGATTGATTTTCTTCACATAACCACTCACTTTCTAGCTTCATGAGTGCAATCCATTGATTGGAATGCAAATTTATGGTTTTATTATTTGCATACATACTAGTAGTAATGACATGCACTGGTTAAATAGTGTTTGTTTCACTATCTTTTTTGTATTGTCACAAATGTAAACATTGATCTTACAGCATTCGGTCCAGTTCCACTACACAGCATTGTTTTATGTGTTTCTGACCTACATGATTAACTATTTATGCTACATCTTCAACCACATAATATTTAGACTTTGCTTTCATTGAATTATATATTTTCTCTAATCTATTTACCCAATGATTTACGAAAACAGACAGTGTAATGAAGTGGTATTTCACAGACACAGTGATGTCTACCATTACATGTTCACTTACGATTTCAAACCAATTTAAAATCTTTATTTAAAAAAATTAAATTATAAAGTGTTCTTCACCGATCATAATCTTAAAAACACAAACTATTTACATACTGATGTTTAAATTTAAAAACAGAACCTGGTATATTTTCATCAAATAGTAAGTACAGTACGCCTAAATTCAGGAAATCAAGCAACAATATCTGCTCGGGGAAAGGGTTAATGGTCAGTTAGCTATTAAAACATGTCTGCAGATGTGCAAAAGTTTGTTTGTTAGCATAATTGGTATCAACAATGCATAAATACCTTTTGCCTTGGGTTACAACAGAACTGGTTGACTACTGCTAGGAACAAAAGTCAAAAGTCACAAACCACAGTCATTGTGCATCCCAAAAATCAAAGGGTGAAGTCATTTTCGCTTTTCTATCAGAAGAAGACAAGGTTTACATTTTTCAGGCGACTTTGTCGCCCACTTCACCTGTAGTGTGACCCCTGATTAGTGTGAATTTGATCTGAATTTTTAACGCACCTTCAAAAATTTTCATTCATATTGCTACGATGTCTGCAGTGTGCAGTTTATAGTGATGTCTAGCACTTGGGCATCATGCTGCAGACATGTAGCATAATGTCCCACCAAGTCACATTATCCTGACACCAGGCCGACCAGTCCTAAAACAAACCTCTTGATATGGAGCACCAAGTGTGGCAGTTGCTAGTACCATTTTTATAAGTCTTTGGTATGACTCAGCTGGAGTATGAACCTGCGACCTCCCTTATCTGAGACAGACTCTAACCAATTAGGCCATGGGAGCAGGTCAGTCTCATTATTATATATTTGGGGTTTTTTAAGCCATAAACCCTAAAATATTACTCCAGTGCTTATTAAAAATTGAAATCTTAAAATAACACATACAAATTTTTTGAATCTGCAAACATGTCAAAACTTGAACACTTTTTTATAGCACCTTAAACTAAATAAATGTTGTGATATCCATACATTCCTTCAAGTGAATTAAAAAAACAATGGGAAACATGTATCCCATGTTTTTGGTATCCACGATAATCCGACGGTAACTCATCCCGATTTTACATTAGAATTCACCTTGCATTTATTTACTCCAAAATAAAAACATAATCCAAGCAAATCAAAGAATGTAGCTCATCTCTTTCGCCATCTGAGAGGAAATTTTATACACAGACGATCCGGCAAACAACCTGACAAAGACGATGGGAGAAATCAACAACAAATAACAATGCAGTTCTCCGAGAAGTACAAAACTGTATGCGAATCCTATTTATTGACAATTTTTTCAAAAGTGCTTACACATCTTGTGGCACTAGTCCAATAAATCAGTCACCCCATCCCACCCCTAATTGTGTTGGTATTTATTGATGGAAAGTAACAATCGTCCGTTAGAATTAGCACAAGATTGGGGGGACTGAGTTATCGTACTTTGGCATATAGTACCACGATACAACAGCAGTTCCTACGCGTGTGAAACGTAGATGAAGCCAGAAATGGCACTGGAGCTTGACGATAGCTGGTCATTTCTAGGCCGTACCCATCTAATAAGTCTTAATTATGCAGCTGGTACAATCCAGTAAAAAGTACACAATAGATAACATCAAGCTCCAACGAGTGGTTGTGTGCACGGAGGTTGCTGTAAGAGACACGACAATATTTGAAGAGAATTGTAAGATTTCATTATATTTACCAATGATTCAGTCGCTTCAAACGATCGATAAATTATTGATGGAAAATAATTAGGAACTACACGATGTATCAAGGTCGAGGATCTAACACTGTTTTTGAGAATCCACGATCCATGTGTTTCATACGTGCAGTCGTCAGCTGTAGCGTCGTGTGCAAAAAGGTATCCCCCAACCCAAGAGGTTCCCATACTAAATATATTATTAACGTCATTATTTAACACACACGCCAGTCTGGATATTTCAAATTTTTCTAGTCTTCTAAATATAAATGTAAGGCTATATGAAGATATAAATGTGAAACAGTCTGCGTTTCAGTAATTTTGCACACGGTTCATAAAATCTGATGCAACATGGATGTACTTGATTTAGCGGTTGGTGTAAACAATTTTACTGTTCCGTCAACTCAAGTCCCGCGATGCTGCGTTCGAGACTTAAACTTTCAGCATCTTCTGAAATGTAGGTGCATGGGGTGTAAAGACGTAAGCACAATGGCGTCAGTCATTTACCAATGTAAAGAACGCAAACTTTTTTTCCCTCCATGGATCATGTTAGGCAAGATCAATGCTCCATAATAGGATGTAAGTTTAAAAGATTGTATATGAAAATAAAACAGCCTAATTTTTGGAATATA
>JAECUM010005488.1:0-27007 GCA_016617855.1 Megalonaias nervosa | reverse complement strand
TTACAAAATGGTGTTGATCACCAACTTTCACAAATCTTTGGCTCCTGTACAATGGACAGTTTAATTTAATCGTCACTGCTTTACTTTATCCCCCACTTGTAGCATTCTCAAACTCTCAAGTACATATTATCTCATGCTTGATATATGTTAAAGGTTACTTATAAATCTTAAACTTACATTCTAAGCTATTTTGAATTTGTTGGTTGTGAGATTTCCCCGATTCCGGCTAGCTAGTTGGGATTTTCTTTCGAACTAGGATATTTTTTGTTTCTTTTGCATCAAGATCATTTGTTTTTGTCAACGAGTACAATGGATATAATTAGTTCTTTTATTTAAAAAACAAAACCAAAAACAAAAAACCACATTAAAATCTGAGCAATAATATTTCTGAAGCAATCTGTTATTGGGATAGACTATTTGTTTTTGTTGTTGTTTTTAAAATCATCGGCCTCACCCCAAATGAAATGTTCTGTCCCTAAGGAGATTAAATTGCTCTTTTAACAACGATGTCGTAAACTTCTTCTGAGAAAACGCTCTGATTACTCCGGTTCGAACTTACAAGCCAAGCCGTATATTTCACAAGAGGCACCAAGATTTTCAGCCTGGTTCCCTGGCTTGAGGAGTGTATGAGTATGATGTAAGTTCAGGGTACCAGGCTAGAAGATCTTTAGTTCATGAAGATAGAATTGGTATTATTTTGTTTACAAATGGCGTCTTCTAATGTTGAGTACTACCAAACACAAAGAGATTTATTAGCCAGAATGCACGATAGGTAAGAAATTTCCTCGGTTTTGCAGAAAGTAATAGCTAACTTGTAGCTGTTAGGTTATAGTTTTGGAGAAGGTAAACACTTGTTATTTGGAAATACCAACCATTTCTTTAAAAATAGCAACCCCAAGTGAAGTGCACGGACACATTCCCATTGAGCGCGCTTAAAATGCAATATTTGAATTATTGTTATTTTAATCGTTTATCACCATTTTTACAAATAAATATAACAGGCTGTTATTTTAAATGAATCAATAAAATCCAAAATTAGTTATAGCTTATTCCATATAAAGTCATTCAATGCAGGCCTAATACCTACTGTAGTCCTGTGTACGACATAGGCTCTGATATTTGTGTTTGTGGATCGCCGTCTTTCTGCCCATCTAACGGGGACGGTTGATAACATAAATTTTGGGGATTTAGGAAGGCAGTGACATATCTGGGTCATATTCTTCTTAAATGCTAGTTCAGCATAATTTAGTTATTATATGGTCGTTGGAGCCTGTCCTTCATTTGGTAAGAGTTAGCTAATCATATTCTGTATGTAAGGGAAGTGGCTGTTGGTTTGTGGTATAGATGGCTTGACAGAGAATAAAATACAAGATACAATATGTTTAGTACAAGAGATAGATATGTGTAATAGAGAGAGGGAGGATGGGAGCAGTAGATGAGAGAACTTGTTAGAGTGACATATCAGAAAACCATGTAGCTATACTGTTGGATAGAAAAATCAGATTGGTGGACAGAACATTAGTATGCATATATGTAGATATAAACAGTAGTTGCAAAATGACTTAGTGATATATTATACACCACTGAGGTCCCCACTCTTCTGCTTCTATTGTTTTTATTATCCTTGATGTCACGTGAGCTAAGTAGCTCCATTGTTAGGTGTCAGGGATGATTTATAAAAGTTTTTACAACTATGCATGAATCATAATGAAGTACCATACACACTTTTGTATTTCTCTGAATATACCCTGCAGAAAGTGCACAACATCACAGCCTTTCCTGGGTTATACTTAAGCCATTCATGTGTAATTTTCACAGCATTCTGGTACTTTGTTACTCTCTTCTCTTGATCATATTTACGATTTAATTTCCTCTTGTCATTGTCTAATTTCAGACATTTTGTGGTGACTGCAAACCCTGCAAAAACTTAGCAAATTTGGAACTTTACCTTTACTTTACATGTAGTTGGCATCTTACAACCACTATTGCTGATGTGCCATAAAATGCTACTGCATACATATGCACTTTCCAGTTGTCACTGCACAATGCATTGAATGTTTATCAACAAGAATATAAATATTAAAACACGTCATTCTTTATAATTCTGTATTATTCATTGAGGTGGCCAATGCAACTTTTCTGACTGGCCTTTATGAGCCTGATACCATGCATAATTTTTATCATCCTTATTGAAATCAGTGTTTTGGGCTTGTATACCAGGCTAATTCCATACACATGAAAACTGTTTTGACAGTAATTGTTCTGATTTACTCAATGCTGGTGAATAATATCTATCCATTTCTGCCATGAAATTTGCTATATTTCATCAAGTGCATGATGTTGGTTGGCATTGAATTAACACAATAAAGAGATCCATTGATCATGAAAGGGAATGGCATCTCATTGTTTATTTGATTCATGTCACAAGACCTCTTAAGATAAGATTAATTTAATGTCGCCATGATTTAAAACAACAATTCAACATCAGCTCTAATGAGCTTTTACTGACTTTTGTGATAGTGACTAGTAGAAGTTTTCATTACTCTGGTGGATTAGCCATAGTTAATGCATAGCTGGATTATAGTGATCTATTGGCAGAATTGATCACCTTGAGTTAGCAGATTAGTGTTAATTTCAATCCCTGTAAAGCATATTGGTGAACAGTTTTTGGCATGATCCCAGACATTATGTATATTTTTTAAGGTGGTGATTTAATTCCCTTTCCATATTAAATGTTAGCATAAATTGTTATGTGTTACATATATGTAATTTAATTACTTGTGTGTTAGTTTTTAAATTCCTTTTTATTTTATTTTTTGTTTCATTACATTTTATTGTAATGATTATTTTCACGGGATTTGATATTTTTGAAAAAAATATCAGTCTGATTAGAACATAAAAGTATGACTTAATCACTATTTTTAGCTCACTTTGGTTCATAGATTTTGTAAACACTATGCGAAAATGATTGGCTGTTACCAAGGTCATCTTCAGCCTACATGTTAGCTCTGTTGTAAACAGTTTTATTTTTTAAAATTCATTTCCAGCATGAGAATCTGATTCTTAGATAGGGTTATTCTAGCTACGTGCTAAATGGCATTTTTTTTTATTGTGCTGTTCAAATTAGTGGTCACGTAACCCGTTACGTGAGCCACCATGTGATCTAAAATCGAGGCTTAAAACAGCCATTTTGCTAGCAGATTGATCAGTCATAATTTTTATACCTCAGAGCTCAAGGTGTTTTATTGTTGAAGCCAGTTGGTTTTGAAGTTCATCTAGCTTTTGGAATTTAATAATTCAGTCTCTAGAAAACTACACAAGTGCTTCATATTTATAAAAGTTCTGGGACAAAGAAATTCAGTGGAAATTTATTCTGGAATTCAAAATGGAAACATAAACTGTGATTCAATGAGGATCTGTTGCCATAAGTACAATGACATCATCTGACGTTATTGCCTCCATATTGGAATTTCATCGAGATTTGAACCTGGATTCAATTAGAACTGTTTAGTGATAGGACTTATATTCTTCAATCCTAGTATTAAATTTTGGATTATATTTACAAACCGAAAGTCCTATTTCCTATTTTTATGTTGTTTTTTAGGGAAATAAATTATTTTGTTAAAATTTACAAAGCTTGTTGGCTTCACTCTTTTCTTTTGTTACTTTTGTACGAGCCTACACATGACAAGAGAAAATCGGGGTTGCTCATCTTGGGATGTATGAATTTTGGCTAAAATATTTCAGAAAATTGTTTTTTGAAATTTAAATTCCTCTAGTTTTTAAATCCCAAGTACTATTTTACATTTTGTTTGAAATCTTTAGTGAAAACAACAGGCTTACATTCACAATGTCATTAAAAGTGGAGACTTTCTTTCTAGTCCTACTCAGGAGCAGTTGGATAGATTGAAAAAAGATGAATTGCTTGAACTTGCCAGAAAATACAATCTTTCTGAAGCAAAATCTTCCTTAACGAAACAAGAAATTAAAAACATTTTGATTCAATAATTGGTAGAGAAGAATGTTCTTGATAAAAGTGTTTTGGCTTCGGTCAGTAAGTCGGTATCAGACTCTGACATAAAATTAAAGAAATTAAAAATGAAATACAGGATGGAATTGGAGTTAAGGAAGCTCAAGCTTCAGAAGGAGGAAAGACAGAAGCAATTGCAAATGCAATTTGAAGAGAAGGAGAGAGAGAGAGAGAGAGAGAGAGAGAGAGAGAGAGAGAGAGAGAATGATAAACAAATGAAATTGCAATTTGAAAAGAGGAGAGAGAGAGACAGGAGAGAGAGAAAGATAAATAATTACAATTTGAGAAAGAGGAGAGAGAGAGACAGGAGAGGGAGAAAGATAAACAAATGCAGTTACAATTTAAAGAGAGGAAGAGAGAGAGACAGATGCAAATACAAAAAGAGAAGGATGAAAGGGAATTTCAAATTAAAATGAAAGAAATGGAGCTGGTAAGTGAAAGCACGATCCCACTTCACATACAAATTCAAGTTTTGACATTACAAGAAATATCAGGTTAGTGCCCCCTTTTAGAGAAAAAGAAGCAGGACAAACTTATGTTGAATTTGAAACAGAAAAAGAGCAGTTATTTAAGAGATGGTGCTTAGCTGAGAAAGTTGAACATGATTATGAAAGTCTTGAACAACTTGTATTACTTGAAGAGCTTAAGAACTGTGTCCCTAGTGACAATAAGACTCATCTTGAAGAGCATGAGACTGAAACCTTGGAAAATGCTGCTCTTGCTGCTGATAAATATTCTTTAACTCATAAAGTTCCTGTTGTAGGCAAATCATTCACTCAGCAGTCTACTAGTAGAAAGGTATTTCAGCCTAATACGACTCTTTCTAAAACTCAGTCTGGCACAACTTCTGAAAATCAAGCTTCTGATAAACTTGATTCAAAATCCTTGTCTATTCCTATGTGTACCTATTGCAAGAAAAAAGGACACACCATTTCTGATTGCTTCAAATTGAAATATAGGCATCAGAATCAAGATAGACCTATCCCAAATGCTCTTATTTCTAAGAGGTCAAGGTCACAGTCATGTATTGAAAGCAATACATTTGTTGGGACTAATAAACCCCAGTCTGATTTTATTATGGAGAATTATGAACCATTCATGTCGAAGGGTTCTATATCACTCTTGGGTGATTTGGCCAATCCTATCCCTATTAAAATGTTAAGGGATACAGGAGCTTCTGAGAGTCTTTTATTATTAAGTGCTTTGCCTTTTTCTGAGAAGTCCTGTTCTAATGAGAGTGTTCTCATTCAGGGAATAGAGTGTGTCATTGTTAATGTTCCTCTTCATTCTGTAAATTTGTCATCAGACTTAGTTTCAGGACCTGTGACAGTCAGTATAGTGTCTTCTTTACCCGTTGAGGGCATTCATTTGTTACTAGGCAATGACCTAGCTGGAGACAAGGTTGTGGTTAATCCACTTGTAACTGACAAAGCCTTCTTTGGATCATAAATTTGATCCTGTTGAAAAAGAATACCCTGATTTATACCCAGCTTGTGCAGTTACCAGAGCTATGGCAATGAAAGCTCTTGGGAATGATTTTGATATGGAAAATATTCCTTTAGCTGACACATGTATTGGTCAGGCTTTTGATGAGGTCACTTTCACTCCTTGTTTGGATCAATTAAAAGGTATTGATCACAGTGATCCTCTTTTGACTACTCATTCTCTTTTATCTAATCGGGGTGATAAACAACAATCACTTGTCGTCGAACAGGAAAAAGATCCTGAGATCTCCTGTTTGTTTCAGAGGGCCATTAGTGAAACTGAAGCCACTGAAGTACCTGTCTGTTATTTCATTAAAAATGGAATTCTTACGAGAAAATGGAGACCTCCTGAGGTACCTACTAGTGACGAGTGGTCAGTGAGCTATCATATTGTAGTTCCAAAATCTTACAGACAGGAAATACTTAGTTTGGCCCATGAAACTCCTCTAGCTGGTCATTTAGGGATAAATAAAACCTATCACAAGATCTTGACTCACTTTTATTGGCCAAAACTCAAAAGTGATGTTTGTAAATACTGTAGATCTTGTCATACTTGTCAAATGTTAGGAAAATCCAATCAGAAGATACCTAAGGCTCATCTGCAACCTGTTCCTGCATTTGATGAACCATTTAGCAGAATTATGGTAGATTGTGTTGGTCCCTTACCTAAGACCAAGTCAGGCAACCAATATTTGTTGACCATTATGTATGTGTCAACAAGATTCCCAGAGGCAATTCCTTTGAGGAATATTAAAACCAAAACCATAGTAAAAGCTTTGATAAAGTTTTTCACTCAATTTGGCCTTCCTAAATCTGTCCAATCGGGTCAGGGGTCAAATTTTAGGTCTGGAATTTTCCAGCTAGTAATGCTTGAATTTGGCACTCAGCAATTCAAGTCAAAAGTGAAATTATGGTTTCACAGAACTTTAATGGGGAGAAATTTTGAGTTTTGTAATAGAGTTCTTTCTCTCCTGTTTATTCTTCAAAATTTTCTTCAAATTAGATTTTACGGCCCGTACAAAGTTAAGAAGAAAATGAATGAGTTAAATTATAATATTAGTACTCTGATCTAAATAAGTTAATGGAGTATCAGTATATTGAAAGAGATAGCTAGGTAAATTATGCAGTTAATTTAGTTGTACCTGTCCCACCAACTGAGGATTTAAGTGAAGGAATTCAATTGGACTCTGTTGATCTTGGAGCAACAAATCTTCCGAATTCAGAAATTATGAAAAATCTGGACCAGAAACTTTTACATTTACAACAACAAGAAAGAAATGAACATAAACAGTTATTATTCGAATATGAGCACTTGTTTCCAGATATTCCTATGAGGACAAACAAAATTTTTCATGACATTGAAATTGTAGATTCAAAATCTGTGAAACAACACCCATACAGGATGAACCCTCTCAAACAGGAATACTTGAAAAAGGAAATTCAGTATTTGCTGGAGAATGATTTCATAGAGCCCAGTAAAAGTGATTGGAGTTCACCATGTATACTTGTTCCGAAACTGGATAAAACTTTCCGTATGTACACTGATTATAGGAAGGTGAATAGTGTGACAAAAACAGATTCATTTCCATTACCAAGAATCGATGACTGTATTGATAAAATTGGAAATGCCAAGTACGTCACCAAATTTGACCTTCTGAAAGGATTTTGGCAAATTCCACTAATGGAAAGGGAAAAGGAAATTTCGGCATTTGTGACTCCAGATGGACTCTATCAATATAAAGTAATGCCGTTTTTGTGATGAAGGGTTCCCCAAGTACTTTTCAATGCTTGATGAATATGATTACCTCTGGTCTAGATAATTGTGATGCTTACATTGATGATGTCATCATCTACAATGACACCTAGAAAGAACATCTTGCAACAATTTGGAAATTCTTCGACAGACTCACTGATGCAAATTTGACAATCAATTTATATAAAGTGAGTTTTGCTGTGCTTTTGTAACTTTTCTAGGACATGTTGTGGGACATGGTCAAGTTAAACCTATAGATGCTAAGGTCAAGGCTATCTCTGATTTCCCTGTGCCTGTCAGTAAAAAGCAACTGATGTGACTTTTGGGTATGGCCAGCTACTATTGGAAATTTTGTTCCAATTATTCTAATATTGCTGAATCCCTGACAAACTTGTTGAGTTAGAACAACAAGTTTCTTTGGACTGAAAAATGTCAGGAGGCTTTTGATAGGTTAAA
The DNA here is from genome assembly GCA_016617855.1 of Megalonaias nervosa. Classification (NCBI taxonomy): domain Eukaryota; kingdom Metazoa; phylum Mollusca; class Bivalvia; order Unionida; family Unionidae; genus Megalonaias; species Megalonaias nervosa. The sequence continues at coordinate 19,284 of JAECUM010005488.1, read as the reverse complement.
AGCCATACTCAAAAGTGCGCCGGTTCTTACAGCTCCAAATTTCAATCAATCTTTTAAATTATCTGTTAATGCAAGTGATGTTGGGGTTAGAGCAGTATTGATTGAAGAAGATAGAAATGGCGTTGATCACCCAGTGTGCTATTTCTCTAAGAAATTAAATAAACACCAAAGAAATTACTCAACAATAGAGAAGGAATGTTTGGCTTTAATATTGGCATTACAGCATTTTGAAGTTTACATTAGCTTAGCTCCTTCTCAGTTTGTTGCGTTTAGTGATCACAACCCCCTTACTTTCATCGACAAGATGAAAAACATAAACAAAGATTATTAAGGTGGAGTTTGTTTTTACAAGAATATAATCTTGATATCAGGCACATCAAAGGAAATGACAATTTGATTGCAGATGCACTTTCCCGTGTATAGAAATATTATTTCATGTACACTTTGTATAATTCATAAGAGTTTTCTTATGTAATTTTGTTTTACCTCATGTATAATTTATATATGGTAAAAAGAAAGCTTTATTATATAAATCTTTCTTTTTCTTTATGGGGGGAAGTGTTACGTATATGTAATTTAATTGCTTGTATGTTAGTTTTTAAATTCCTTATTATTTTATATTTTGTTTCATTACATTTTATTGTAATGATTATTTTCACAGGATTTGATATTTTTGAAAAAATATCAGTCTGATTAGAACATAAAAGTATGACTTAAGCACTATTTTTAGCTCACAAGTCCTATTTCCTATTTTTACATTGTTTTCTAGGGAAATAAATTATTTTTTTGAAATTTACAAAGCTTGTTGGCTTAACTCTTTTCTTTTGTTACTTTTGTACGAGCCTACATGTAACATGATTTAATGTCTTGTAATAGTATTTGTACCATATTGGTATAGATATTTCTGTGATGTATTTGATATTTCTTGTCATATGCTTGCTGTAGATTGATTTTGTGGAATATTGGGAATAGTAGAGGGCCTTCTTATCGTCATTACTAATATTCATGCTGGAAGTGACTGACTTGCTATTGTCCAAATAACAGCTGTTATTTAAATGTTAACTAGTATACAGGACTAACACATTTTGAAGAATGTTTACAGTGTAAACAAATATTCAAGCATTTGTCTTTGGAAGAACACCAAATTTTCCTGGAACATGGTTTGATTTATGATTACCTGGAACAACACCAGAACATGGATGGAACATGGTTTGATTTACAATTCCCTGAAAAATGATCAGTTACTACTGCAAATATTGTGTATGGCTGGGTCTGATAACCACTCCTGAATCCCTTTAGCTGAAACCTGTACCTTTTACAGATATCAGAGAATTTTTTTTTTCTTCCACAAACATAAATATTTTGTAACTTTACATTAGTGGTCCCCAATGAGGTGCCCATGGGCACCATGGCACCTGCCAAGGCTTTTTTGGGTGCCCCTGTTTTAGGTTCCTAAACTTAGTAATCAAAATGATATGTTTTATGGAAAGAGGTTATAACAAATAATGAAGGCTGTAATATGAGTAGCAAACATACATTCAGATTATAAACTTGCAAGGTATGTCAATGCTATGCAATGCAAAGGCATATCTGAGTTTGTTTGTTAGTAGTAGTGGTAGGTGCCTGCCACTTTCTCATAAACTCCCAAATGTGCCAGTAGGCATGAAAAATTTTGGGGACCACTGCTTTACATGTTAATATAAAATGGGCAAAGCTTTGAAGAAGTGAGGACAACTTTCATCAAGTGTGTACTGACATAGAGTTCATCCCAGGCCATTTTATGATATCACAACACTATGGTCTTAAACTAAGTACATGTAATATAAAAGAGTGAAAACCAATCAATGTTGTAAAATTCAGCTAATAATTTATCTCCATGGAATACAAAGTGAAAATGTAAAAATAACTTACGGTATTGCAAATTAAATTCCAAATAATCCAAGAATTTCTAACACAAGTCCTAATGAATAAAGTTCTGAATCAACTTTAGTGGTTTTTCAAATAATTTCCAATTCTATAAGTGTTGATGTGCCTGTAGTTGCCAGTAGTCTCTGTTGTACTAATGTACTAATGACCTGAATTGTAATGATGTGCCAACAGTCTTTCGTGAATAACAGTGATATAATCCAATATTTCCTTGTTTGAATTTACTATAATTCCCAGTTAATGTCTATTTACAAGAACATTATAGAGCACTTTGTATTTCCACAATAATTTGAATTAAATAATATCAGCCCTGATCAAACACTGAACACAACTATATTCTGCTTCAAGATCTTACAGCATGAATAAATAATTTTCCCAGTAAACAAGATTATAAAGCCTTCTACTTGACCTAGGTCACAACTAGCATTTACTAAAAACTATTACTTAATGGAAAATTCCATTCTAAAAGATTCTGTTACTAAAATTATAATAAAGAACATGGTAAACACAATGCCTTGGTTGTGGGAAGTTGTGGGTTCAAACCCCAGCTGAGTCATACCAAAGACTTGTAAAAATGGTACTAGCAGCTGCCTTGCTTGGCACTCAGCATTAAGAGGTTAGTGTTATGACTGGTCAGTCTGGGGTCAGGATAATGTGACATTGTGGGTTATGATGCTGCATGTCTGCTGCATGATGCCCCATTGCTAGGAATCACTATAAACTGCCACACTGCAGACATCATAATGATATGACTCAGATTGTTAAAGCTACAATAAAAATCCAAAAACACACACACACATTGATAATGATCCATATTAAACTCTCACCCAGAGGGAAAATATTAGCTATGTATTAGTTGTTTACAGTATTAAAAAAATCAGTGATTCTGGTCAGGTAGACAATGAACTTGATTTTGGACAAGGTCAGCTACAAAATATAATTTTACATAACCCATAGCATATCCCATAACATGTAATGAATAAAAATAATAACAAACAATGCAAATTAAATATACATAACAATGTTAGCAGATCCACTACACTGTGATGTATGGCTGCTATCCTCTTTACAGACATGAATTTTCTTTCAGCGGGTACTACTGTTCCTTCATGGATCATGTGTCGGTTTGGTTCCTTGACATGCCAAATGGTATACAGGTCCTTTCAGAACTTTTCATCTGTTATATTAGTTCACCTGGTCATTAGGCCAAGTGAGCTTATGATATGGCTCTGCAGCTGTCATCTGTTGTGCATAAAAAAATGAATATGCAATTTTCCATTGAATTCTTTTTCTTGTGATACCAGTTTTAATGGAGTTGATAGTTGCTACAAAACACATGTAAACACCCAACTAACAGTGATTTGTCCTTGGTAACAATAGGAACCCTCCCACACTCCATGAATTTAAGTAGTGACAAAAAAGTCATTTTTCTCAAAACCATGAAAATTTATAGAGTTGAATGTTTTCTTTTATGATTTTTCATGCTTAAATAAATTGCATTTTTTTCTCATTCTTTCAGTGAAGACTTGAGGCAAAGACTAGAGCAGCAGGTTCAGGCTTATTTCAGATCAGATAAAAAATTGTAAGTTGACTCTGCAGTGCTTTACTGTATCTTTGAGAAGGCAATGAATATATCTTGAAACATTGTTTTATTATTTCTGTACCGTTAAGTCATCAATTTTTACATACATATAGCTAAATTTACATGCGACATCGAGTTTTCATCAACAGTTTTTTATGATATGTAGTTGGTAATGAATGAAAAAGGTACCGATAATACATCCAGTATGGCCACCATAATGGCCATCTTGAAAACCATGTTATTGCTATTCCTTCTGAATTGATGGTCATATTGAAATGGGGCTTTAAACCAAAAGTCTTGTTGCTACTTGTCCTGAGTGGATGGTCATAGCAGCACAGGTTTATCACCAAAATTTTCTTAGGATGTCTAGTTGGTCCTATCTTCACTATATTGTTCTCACAACTTGTTCTGAAAATATGGTCATATCAACACTAATATTTTCATCGAGTTTTTACTAAAAGACTTCTTAATAGATTTAGTTGCAATTAAATGAAACTGGTGTCTGATATGATATTCAGTATACCTGATATGGTGGTCAGGTTGAAAATCTTGTTATCAATACTTGTTCTTAATGGATGATCATGTTGACATGGAGTTTTCACGTAAGGACTTATGATGCCAGTTGGTCCGATCTGACCTCACCTCCAGTATGTCTTCCATGGTGGCCATCTTGGAAACCTTGTTGTCACTACTCCTTCTGAAAGAATGGTCATACTGACATAGGATTTTCAGTACAAGACTTCTTATGATCTTTTGTTGGTGCCAAATGAAATGGTGCCCCTTGGACATCCAAATTCCACTGTGGTTGTTATCTTGAAAATCTAGTTATTGCTGCTCCTCTGAGAGAAATTGTCTTGGTGAAGTGTGGTTTCTATGTTATGTGTATTTATATTGTGTATCTGACTTTTGTCATGATTTTAATTGAGGGTTGTGAAAGGAGTTAGTGCCTACCTGACTTTTGTCATGATTTTTAAGAAGTAACAAGATGTCTGCTTGAATTTGAGTTCAAGGGCTAGTGGAAATTTCCATAGAAATGATTAGTTTTGCATAACATTCTACATGTATTATGACTTAGGTCAAGTGGAGATGTATACAAAGGGAACTTGGTAAACAATTATTTATTCCTGTTTCAGATCAGTCTTTGGGAATATATGATCAACATTTATAGTTGTGTTCAGATATAATTCTAGAAGAATTATTTATTACATTATTCATTGGAATTACAATGTGCTTATTGACTGTTTGGACTAAAACACTACTTTGGTATTATTGAGAATTCATTCAAAAATATTCTGGATTGTATCATTGTGGCACATCAAGACATTCAAGACTATTGGAATTCATTTAGTACATTCTGTACTTTCAGACTTGTGATAAGACATTTAGGATTATTTGGGTTTTAATTCATGATACTGTAAGTGATTATTAAATTTTCACTTTGTAACTTAGAGAAATAAATTATTCGCTGATTTTCCTGAACTTGTTAGTTTCACTTCTTATTGTTACATAGTTTAAACCTAAAGTCTTAACAATTAAAAGACTTATTATGATGTCTTGTTGATCCTAAATATAAAATGGTGCCGATCAATGGTGGCCATCTTGAAAATCTTATCATTACTGCTTTTGAAGAGATTATCATATCATTGGGTTTTCACTAAAACTCTTTTCACTATATGTAGCTGAAATGAAAATGATGCCATTGTGACCTACAGAAATTTGATAGATCTCATTATAGCTGCTTCTCTGATATGGATGTCCATACCAGCATTAAAAAATCCCATCTTTCTTGCAATACATGTATTTTGTTATTCGTATGTTAAGATGTGTTGATCTAACCTAAAATGACTGCCTTAATGGTTATCCTGAAAATATTTAAACTTTGAAAATCCATGGTTGTCTCTGGGCAACTGGCTTTGAAAACATGTCAGTAGATTTGTCTGGTTGTCAAGTAAATTACTGTAATATTTCACTAACTTTTGTCATATATGGGCCTAATTGCACACAATACTTGTAACTCAGTCAGCTCTGGTAATGGAAAGTGTCACACAAATTTACATGTATATTTAATCTGTTCAGCAATTAAAAAATAATTGAACAATTTTTTTTCTTTGATGGTGTCTTGTTGAGTAGCAGTTACCCATTTTGTAATGTCTGTCCAAGTTGACTTCATAATGGTTCATGTTATTGTTTATCCAACACTATTAATCTTGTTTCTGAACTGTTGGTGAACTGTTAACTTTCCATGTGGGAATTTTTTTTAGCCATTACGTCTCAAGCAAATATAGTATGCAGCAACAATTGTGATTGGTTTGATTGTTTAAATTTCCCATATTCCTTTGGCTAAAGTTAGCCAACAGAAGCAACTGTCACATGCTTTACAGCATGTGCCAATTTTTTCAACAGACCAAAAGTGTAATACATGTACAAGATCATGATCATTCAGTGTGTCAAGCCAAAGATGAAAGAAACCATTACCATATGATGGTGTGGTGACAAAAGACAAACATTTTTGAGTTTCCTTGAGGCTTTTCCAAAGAGGCTAGTATTGGACACTGTGATTACTGGAGTATCAGACACAATGTCATATAGATTAGTATGGCCATTTACCAACAGTAATCACTCAACACTCTTGTGCAGAATTATATGGAGATATTTTGGGCATCCTATCACAGGTACTCAGTTTTACAATTCAATGATCAAATTCTTGCTGCAGGAAAATGTATAAAATTCCATTATAATTTTTAGGATGATATTTTCTTTATATTTTCTCTCTGCCTGACTGGGCTTTCACATTGGGGGAGATGGTTGCTCTGCATTAATATTTAGTTGTCCTGGGCTGCCATAAAAAAAGATTTTTCTACCCTTGCTTTTCCTGAATGGCTGTTTTTATCAACATGGTGTTTTCTGAATGAAAATGGTGTTCATAGGACCTCCAACATGGCATCATAGTAGCCATCTTGAAAATCTTGATATCACTGTATCTTTTGTGTGAATGATGGCATTGATATGGAGTTATTGAATCACTTCTTGCATTATTTAATTGGTTCTGAATGAATATGGTGCAGACTGGACCACCAAAATATCAGTGCTGTTGTGTGGGAATTTTGAAAACCACACATCATTGCCCTTGGAGTCATGTTAGATCATTGCTAGCATTTTTGTACTTCATTGTGCTTGTGAACACAGTGACTTGTACATACACAAGTGAATTTTGACCAGACCTTGTACTTCATTGCACGTCAGTGAATAAGTTGAGAGTCAGCTCTCTGATTTTAAAGTCAAAGGTCTTGACTCAGGTTTTTGGCTGTACTGGCATGTGAGCACTGATAACACAAGTATGAATGGAATTTTATAAAGTCCATCTTGCTGATATATCTGATGAACACATTGAATAGTGCCACTTAAATAACTTTGTTGTTTTTCCACAACAAATTATTTATAGATTTAACAACATAGCACATGGGTATACCTTGACATTTGTGTGAGACAAACTGAATGATTTTCTATCCATGATATCAGGTTCAAGGTCAATGGTCATGAGAAAGAAATGTGGTCTGCATTTACATGTCTTGTGAATATGTTAACTCCAACATGTAAGAAAATAGGTTTATTACCAAATTAGTATTCTGGAGTTTCTCAAAAATATCAGCTAATGATTTTGGTAAAAAGAAGAAACAGTTTTATCTTAGATTCCTGGAAAGTCTCTCACCCAGTAGATATTGGTTTCTAGAAGAAGTTTTGTTTGTTTCTAGTATTTGATTGCAAATGTTGAAAGTGGCAGCTAATTTTGTTTAAAAAATTTTTGGAATTTATTATAATTTAAATATTTATACAAGCATATTAAGCATGTTTTTCATGATTTGCAGTTCACTATAATGCAGTTTCTTTTCCAGTATTGTACTTGGTGTTACTGCTTGCGGAAAGTATAAGATGTTACATGTATGATCTATTTGATTCCTGGCATTGCTTCAAGACATTACTGGCAGAGAACTATTTGATTATAGCCTGTAGATGACAAGCTTGTAACTCTTTTGCCACTTTAAAAATCATATGGAATTTAATTTTCTTTTCCATTATGGAAGTATTGGTATCGTGTATATGTAATAGTGAAGTATTTCTTCTGTATCCCTTTTTGATACTGTGCAGTAATTTCAGAAGGTCATAGTGGAGTATATTTATATTTAGGTAGACGAAAAGATATATCATGGAGAGACATAAATTCACATCTGTGGGCAGGATGCCTCTACTACCAGAGGAAGAGCAGTTGAAATTAAGTCCTGAACTGAACAGAAGAAAAACATCGTAATGTTCCCCACTTTGATGTGAATGGGGGAGGATGCACATATTTAATTGACACCAATGAGTGTGTAATTTCAAATCTGTTATTTTTTATGCAGATTCCTTTTCCTGCACATTTCTTCCACATTGACTTGGGTTTTTGAAACATTCACTGTGTGGGATTGTGGTAGACAGGTGTGTTTCTTTCTGCTGAGTCAAGTTGACCAGAGTGTATTGGTTTTGGGGATTTTCATTTGCCTTAACTTTTTGCCTGATAATCACTATTACATAAAATGTAGCAGAGAAGGAAAAGATATTTTGGATCACTTGTATTGTTCTCAAGGATTTTTTTAATAGCATCAGGTTAACTGCTTCTCAAGGACTTTTTTTTTTTAATAGCATCAGGTTAACTACATAGTAATGTCACAAAATGTTTTTAAATATGTGCAGTATCATTCAAGTAAAAAAAATAAATGAAATATACAAAAATTATTCTTTATTTCCATGAGTTTGTATCATCTTTTAATTCCAGAACTCATTACAACATTTGAATTTAAATGATGGATATTTACTTTCCATCACTTCCCAATACTGTATCTCTTTACTGCTACAGTATTGTCTTTAATGCAAAATCCTTTGCTGGTGGTTATAATGTAGTTCAGCATCTATTTCATGGTTGAAAAGGACCTTTGACAGTGTGAAAAAAAAAGGTGAGGATTCCTTTTTTTCTGATAGAAAGGCCAAATTAGGCTTCCATTTTCTTAAAATATAAACTTGCAATAATAACAGGTAAATGAAATCTCTGTATATTGTTTATTTTATTGTCAAAAAACAGTGATTAGTATGTGGACATGTTGATTCATTGTGAAATTGGCAAATTTTTACTAAGAAATCATATCAACCAATTAAAGAAGTCTCATCAAGTGAAAATTCATGTTTTTGTTTATCTTTAAATTTGGGTCCATCATAAATATGATATGCCCTCTGCTGTTCAGATACATGTATGAAAAGAGTCAGTCAACTGTCATGGTGATGCCTATATGTGTTTCCGTGAAAACATAATTAAGTGCTTCCTCAGTGGCTAAGCTGGCTGCATTTTGACAGATGTTGAGAATTTAATTAACCCTTTGACATGGTGACATCACTAATTTTTGGATTAATTATCTCCAACCATTTGTAATACATAAAAGCGGTAGAAATTAGGCATACATCAACTTAATGTTTTTTAAAATCACACATTGTGGATAACTCCAAAGTTCTTGCATTTGACTAATCTGGGGGGTGTCCTCTAAAATTTGCAATGATACATTTGAAAAGTGACCAAAATTTTTAATCAAACACATTGTTTTATTTTTTCTTTTTCTTTTCAGTTTGTTCCAGTCTGTATGATTAAGCAAATAAAAACTTGTTTTATAGTTGTTATGTCCTCTAATTAATGAAGATTAGTGATTTTATCAGCTACAAAGATAATTGTTTTATTGCTGGTCTAATAAAAACACAAAATAAAACACCTATTCAAAAGTAACCTCCATTCATTGGTGTAATTCACATATTGTATTTCCCTCTTAAGATTTCTGTATAATTAGAATGTCTGTTTGTGAAATGTTATTGTCATTTATTATCCTCTTGTTTATTTTCATTCAGGTGTAACTTCATATAGTTTGTAATTCTCTTATTTATCTCTTGTTTCTTACAGTCATTTTTTGTTCTCTTGTTCATTCTTTCATTCATTTTAATATTCTGTCTACTCTTTTACATATCCAGAATTTATATACATCTACCTCAGTATGTCCATTTGATTGTGCATTCCTTCAAATTTTGACTGGTGAAATTGGAAAGTAAATGAATTAGAGTATTAATGGCAGTCTCAATAATTATTCAGAAAAAAAAAAAAAAATAATCAGAAATATCATAAGGCATATAGTTATTATTAAACTGAAATAGCTGTTTTGGAGAAATTGCTGAAGATTAATTGAATTTTTTTCAAGAAAAAATATGTGCAATTTAAAACTTTTCATGCAATAATTTTTCGAGACACATTGTATGTAACAAATTGGGCATTACAAGTTAAATCAGTGAGCAAAATATGTGTATAATAAAGTGTACAAGTCATTACTGAATGTTCAGAAATATCTATGTATATGATTACCTATTTACATTCCTCTTCTTTTAGTCTCCCTTGCTATCATTTCTATCATATTATTCTCAGTTATGTTGTGGCCAATGTTCATGGGGCCTGTTGTTCATGAGTTATGAAGAGAGAGGTATGTTTTATGCATGCTTTACCTACAACCTGTCTTCAACAGAATCTGCCATATTCTGATAATGATTCTTCATTTAAATCAACTTATGGGTTGACAAGCAACAGTTGCATAATAGAAACTGTTTTATGTACAGTGAGACCTGCAGACACATGCTGGTCAACTTATAGGTTTGACAAGCAACAATTGCATAATAGAAACTGTTTTATGCACAGTGAGACCTGCAGATACATGCTGATCAAGTAAAATATCTGGGAGTAATTTTTATTTTTTAGAATAATATTTATAGCTTCTTTATAAAAACCACCTGTCTACAATGGACACATTATGTTTTTTATTGTTCTTTATGAACAGGTTTGAATGTATTCAAAATTTTAGAAAATAATTAATATACCCACACAGGTTTTACAACATGTTGATCTAACTCTTATAACCTACTTAAATATTTGCTGAATACAGTAAACATTAATTGTCAATACCTATCAGAAGACAATGATTTTTCCAGTGAATTAGGTGTCTGGATATTTGATAAATGTTTGCAGAATAAAGTATGGTTTCTTTTTACACCATTGCAGATACTGACTTCAAACTTTGGAATATGATAATGGGTGGTGTGTAGATATGTATCACAGTTTAAAAGGTTTTATATGAACCCTTGGTGGGTTTTGAAGTTTAAAACAAAAATCTACATTTTTTTCCTGTTGTAAATGCAAATCCAAATGTTCCTTGAATCATCATCATGGCCATGGGTCATTAACTGGAAACTGTTAAGACCGCTACAGCCATATGAAGGATTGAAGGACATGAGGAGACAAAATCAAGAATACCTGGTATATTCAAGACAAACTTTGGTTATGTCTTTGGTTTGGGGATATGCTGATGGGTCATTGTTTGGAAAATTTTGTTCCCCACCCTACAACCATTGTACATTTAATGGGCAATGGGAGATAGATGCACTTTTGCATCCAACACAGACCCTGGAGTGTGGGACTTACCTTTGACTCAACTTGGAAACTATCCCCACTTCATGACTATACATATACTAATAGGACAGGAAAAGACAAAAATACACATGTATAGTGTTGCAACATTGCCCCCCTTGGTCAGGTCATATACTTAGTGTCATAGCTTGGAAGTATGGGGATATGTAGTGGTATGCTAATTACCTAACTCTGGCTAAATGAAAAAAAATTTCAATTACTTTTCAAAATTTTGATTACACTTATAATTAGTTACAACTAGTGCTATATACCTAATAATAGCTATGTGAACAAAATTGCACTCAATGTTCAGAATTTTGACTATACTTATAATTAGTTACTATTAGGCCAAGAATTAATTACTTTTTTATTATAAAGTAATCAGTTTCATTTAGATTACTTTAAATTATGTTCTTCTAGAAAATCACAAAAATATTTCAGTCTGTATTGAACATGTGAAAAGCATTGTGTTTTTGTTTATGCCTGTCTTAAGTCAAGTGTATTTTATTATGACTGTTTGTCCAGCCATTAAAATTTGCTTGTCCTGCCCATAACTTTGTAATAGTTTGAGATATATTTTATGAAACTTCTACATGCATCATGATTTATTGGTGTGATGCATGCCATGGTCACACTCCCTGCCTCAAGGTCAAGGTCACAAGAAAGGAAAATGTACATATGTGACTTGTGTCATTGTCATAAGTATAACATTTGAACCACTGTAGATATTTTAATGAAACTTTAGGTCATTATATATCATGTATAGTGTATTGCCTATCACAGCCACAACCCTGCCTGTAGGTCAAGGTCTTGTAGGGGGAAAATGTTATTCTGTGAATTGAATTATTGTCCAGTGTATAAATTTCGATCAAGCTTTAGCCATTTATATATTATGACTAGACAGTTTGTCACATACCATAGCCATGACCTTAAAGACAAGGTCATGGCAGTTGAAAATATAAATTTGTGACCTCAATCCATGTGCACATATAACTTTTTACTCAGTGAAGATAATTTTAATTAAACTTTAGCTTTTTATCTTGACTTCACATTGTTTCATGAATTCAGTCATACGGGTCTTGTTCTTATCATACAGTGGTCAAGTCTTTGGCTCAAAGTTAAGGTCAGCAAAATCAGTTGGGAAAAGGTCATGAGAAGGGTGTATCATCTGCCATTTGCAGTATGCCAGTGACTCTGGACAGATCACTGACATTCTACAACCACCTGAAGAAAACTGCAGCAAAACTTAGCACTTGAAACAACCTACTCCACAAACTGGCTGGCTCAACCTGGGGCACTAGTGCTCAGACACTCAAGACATCAGCACTGGCCCTCTGTTATTTGACAGCCGAGTATTGCACTCCTGCCTGGGCTCAATCATCCCATACTAAGTTAATTGATGTCCAGCTCAACACAACAATGCACATAATCTCTGGAACACTATGTCCTACTCCTTTACCATGGCTGCCAGTACTCAGCAATATTCCTCCTCCACATATACAAAGCCAGGAAGCAATCACAAAAGTGTTGGCTAAGGTCTGTGCCAGTGAGAAACTTCCACTGTACATGGACATTACCTGACATATAGCAGTCCACTTGACTTTGAGATGCCCAATCTGGTTAGGTCTATTGCCAGAGGATATTACAGCTAATTTGGCATGGAACGTTGAGTGGTCTTCAACAGATTTTGTAATGCACTCCCTCATAGCTGAGCCATATGTATGCCCTCCAGGCTTCAACCTTCCATGTCATCTGTGGACCACACTGAACCACTTTTGGACAGGACAGGGTCGTTGTGCAGTCAACCTTGTCTGATGGAGCCAGTCCGCTAACTCTTCCTGTTGCTGTGGAGCTCTTCAGACCATGTCACACATTGCGAACAACTGTCCACTGACAAAGTTCCCCAGTGGACTGCAGGCTCTGCATGTTGCTGATGATGACGTTGTTAAATGGCTGAGCATGCACTGCACACGATAATAATAGTATGCTTGTTTATTCTAAAGCAATACAACTACATATAAAAATACTAAAATTACTGCAGATTACTCTCTCTTGTCTCTCTCTCTGTCTCTGTCTGTCTGACTGTCTTTATGTGTGTGTGTGTTTCACACTCAAATGCTCTTATTATAAAATTTAAATTTCCAGTACTGTATTTGCACAAATATGGAATCATGTTGTAATCATTAAGTTATCTCATTTCAGAATATTTTTATTTTTACTTTAACTGATTAAGTTACAATTACTTTTATTTTTAAAAACAAAATGTCTGATTACAGATTACTTTTGATGACTTAAAAACAGTAATCAATTACAGATGATTACAATTACTGATTACAATCAGCCCAGGTCTGTCCCTGATTAATGCATTTTATATATGTTGCACTCAAACATGTGAAAGTATTTGGAAAGTGAATATTGTAATTCACAGTTTTCTTTGTTAAAGTGGATATACATTTATGCAATACATTGATTTATCATGTTAGTTTATTTTACAAGTCTTTTTTATGAAATAAAGGAAGAAATTACAAACAGTCTTCAAAAAATGATTATTTAAAAGGTCTATTAGGGTCAACAGTTGAACTGGCAGACAGTTCAGATCATTCATGGAAAGGCACAGAATTTGTTGATTGTTAAGCATCCTAGGCCTATCATGTATAAGTTTTCTGAAGTTGTTTGCAGACATCATTTTATTAATGGAAAATACCTGCTTTACACTACATTGGTATGACCCATTCATGATATTTTTCTTTGATTCGCATTTCAAGAAGATGAATAATGACTGTTGTATTCATGGCCCCAATACTTTTGTAAGGCTCCAAAAGTTGGTCTTGCATATAAAGCCATCAGAATGAATGTGGAAACATGAAACTTTGTTCTGGAAATGGTATGGAGATACTATATGAAATTTAATGTATATGTAATTAGAATTCTGGGGTAAACCATACCTCTGGTTATTATCTTCTCTTTTTCAGAGCTAAGCTTCGTGGGGCCAAATTACAGGCATACTGGCGAAAGATTTGTGAGAATGAAAAGAGAAGTAAGCAGAGAAATGCAGGTCTGTTGAATGACCTTGATCGAATTCACTCCAGCTTGAGAAATCTGTCAGCCCGCACAGAACATCTCAGAATGCTGAAAGTAAATAATTCTATATCTTTATTATTTACAGAATTTTGTAGATATGATGATATTAGTTATTGGTATTTAATTTTTAAGGCACAGGGCTTAACAAACAACACCTTAGATAAGTGTGGTTGAACATATTCAACACCATGGGCCACATGGACCAAAAATGTAAAGTTCTTGGGCCATACATATTATAGTAATTATACTGTAATTATAGAACTGAATTCATATATGAGTGCAGGCCACATTTGGCTTGCAGGCCTGTAGTTGGAACACTATACCATAGATGAACACTTTCTCTGGGAAAAGACTACTTGAATACACAGGGTTTTGGCATGGGTCTGAAATTCTGGAAAAGGTCTAAAATTTGAAAAATGCTTTACCAGATCTTGGAAATGTCTGGAAAAATTTAAAAAGGACTACAAAATCATGAAAAAATCCTAAATTTTCATTATTATAACTACCTTATTCAGAAACCTGTGACATGAGTTTTGGTACATGGATTTGGAGCTGTTCAAGAGGTCCTGAAACTGTTAATGTTTGGTCTGGAAAAGGTATGGAATCCTTGTTTAAATTTGTGGTAGGTACCCCGAATTATACATCATTTACCATATCCAAATATTTACCATTTCCAATATTTTTTTGCTCTAACATAATTTCCAAAAGACCATTTTTGAAAAATCCTTTTACTGTCACCTATGTGATGCAGAATAGAGTTGCATCAATAAATTTAAAAATTAATTGCTGCTGCATATCACTCTGTAAAAATAGTTATAGTTTTGACTGTATACATTACAGTGGTAAGTCATCATTGATTTTCTGTGAGGGAGGCAAGGTCATTGTCAGAAAGACTAGATCTGGTTCCGATTTCAATTGTTTGAGGATGAAAGCCAAAGTGGGTCAGCTGATTGAAGCCAGTATTTGTCTAGATACAGTCAGACGCTGATTATTTTGGACTGTTCATGCACTAGCACAGTCTCCCACAATCCCTTCCAAAGATTTAAATCCACAGTTGATAAAAAGCAGTTATGTAGATGATGATTTTTACAGAAAAATTGATTCTCTTCTAGTGTGTCCAGATAATCAGTTATTTTACTGTCTGTAATTTGAATCATATTTACTATGGCAATCAATAAATTCTTGCCAGTTTTAATGGAATTTAATAAAAATTTGTTCTAGAATTATTTTGTTAATGCACACGCTGTCAGAATTGACAACAGAGGCCTTTTGTTTAAGTGGTTGGGCTAAATAACTCGCACATTGAAACTAAACACTACTGATTTCAAAAGTTCCTATAATATACAGCATAAGGTGATCAGCTAATTCATTGAATGGAGACATATATAGACCACCAAATAAATGGTACAATATGATGTAAGTTAATATACATCATGCAAACTTATAAGTCAAATCCAGCTACAAACTGCACAGACCTAGATCTGCTGGTGTATTATGCAATGGTAGATCTGGGTCTATGCAGTTTGTTAGGAGTAATCAGTAGAACAAATAACTTAGACCCTATCTACTGGCACATTATGCGATGACAGATCAGGGTCTATGGTGTTTGCAGTTGGGCTGAACTTTCAAGTGAGTATATATGGTACTGTGATACTTTCAGAGAGTACCAGACATTTGAGTAAGTTCGGTAAATTTGTGATACATGTATTCCTTGTTATTGATTATAAAGAATTTAATTATATGCCAAATGACAAATGCTCTCTTTTCTCTGTCAGTCTCACAGTTGTTTATTGAAGAGAAAAACATTAAGTATCCAGGATTATTTCTGATCATAGAAGCTTTGTAGATATTTCTGTGAATTTATTTTTTTAATGTGAGTACCATGAGTTGTGGTTTTGCTGGTGTGTAAATTCATCTACAGATCAGAGTTCCTTTTCCATTCATATAGTAAGTACTTGCTTATAAGTGAAGTCCAACTGCAAACAACATGGACCCAAATCTGTGATCACATAATGCACTAGCAGGTAAGGGTCTGTATTGCGTGTTCTATTGATTACACCTGACGAATTGCGTAGAGCCAGATCTGCTGAGACATTATGTAATGGCAGACCTGGGTCTGTACAGCCTGCAGTTGGACTTGACTTATAAGGAAATTATATATGGCTAGTCAATCCTTTCTCACTGGTTCTTTTAATGTGTGGTATGTAGGAACCATGAAATCTGTAGAAATGTGAATGAAAACCCCACAGTTGAAACCTAATTCACATGGCACAGTAAATTATGTGAAAGGATTTCAGGTTACCTCAAAAGAGTTTAGTCAGTATAATTGGCCCTTGATATGAATGTAATTTTTTCCCAAACATATTAAATCCTCTGATTAAATACTTGCATCGTTATGATGATTATAAAGTAATTAACTTGAGGATTCTCTGTCACATTACCCAGGGAATACGTATTTCATGATGCTCAGTTTCCAGCTCTATGAGTATTTTATGATGCTCAGTTTCCAGCTCTATGAGTATTTCATGATACTCATTTCCAGTCTATGAATATTTCATGATGCTCAGTTTCCAGCCTATAAGTATTTTATGATGCTCAGTTTCCAATCTATGAGTATTTTATGATGCTCAGTTTCCAGTCCATGAGTATTTCATGATGCTCAGTTCCCAGTCCATGAATATTTTGTGAGTTCCCAGTCTAAGTATTTCATGATGCTTAGTTTGCAATCTATGAGTATTTCATAATGCTCAGTTTCTAGTATATGAGTATCAGAGGTAAGTATAACTTTAGCATGACATGATCTATTCTGTTTTGTGCCCTCTGAGAAATGCGAAATTGGGGCTTAGTACCAGTTTGTATGCTAGGCTTATTGTCAAGTCCTAATTCAGTTATTTTGAAAATAAATCCCAGAATTTTTAGAAATTATCATTTATTAAATGAACTTGATAGATTGAATATGAAACAACCATAGCAAAGATGTACCCTCAGTGGTTGGAACAGCTGCAGCAGAACAGGCAAAAGCAGCAAGAACAACAACAGCAGCAACAGCATCAGTATCAAATACAACAACAAATGTATCAGCAACAACAGCAACATCAAAAGCCACAACATCAGTATCAGGAACTGGCACAACAACAGCAACAGCAACAGCAACAACAGTTAAAAAAGACAATGAAACCAAATGCAGTAAGTCATGTTTGTGAAATAATTTTGCAGTTCTAAACCAGATATAGTTACACATTATAAATTATTCTCAATTCTGTCATTTTTAGACTGCAAGATCAATATCTTTGCGATAATTACATTACTCTCAATCTGTTCTATGTTAATGACCATCAAATTTATGTCCCTTTGGGATTTATGAAGTTATCTTTTTCAACTAAAATGAAGTCATTGGAACACCATAGCATATCCCATGCTTCCAAGCTGTGCCACCTTGGTTTTGACCTGACCAAGAGGGCAGTGTTGTAAACGTAATTGTGTATTTGTCTCATGTCTAGTTACTGTGCCATATATACTCATGTACAGGTGTGATCCAACTGCAAATTACATTGACCCAGATCTGCCAATGCATAATCTGCTGGTAGATCTGGGTCCAGCAGTCTGCTAGGACTAATCAGTAGAACAAACACCATAGATGCTGATCTGCCAGTACATTTTGTGATGGCAGATCAGGTTCCATGTTCTTTGCACTTGGACCAGGCTTGTACTTGAGAATATATGGTACTTATCATTATAAGGTGGGTATCTTGATAGCTTCCAAGTTGTAAGCCAAGGGCAAGTAATCTACTTCATGGGCATGACCCATGGTCTGTGTTGGATGCACAAGTATATCTATCTCATGCCTGTTAAACCTATTAATGTTTATTGTGTTGAGATCTTAAAAGTTTCCAAGTTATGACGCAGGTAGTAGTGACAAGTCTGCTGCTTTAGGGGCATGACCCAGGGTCCATATTTGTCATATGTCTGAAACCTTCCCTCACCTCCATCCTTACTCTCAGGTTCAAATCAAAGTTTTTAAACAGTTATGTCATGAGCAACCAATGCTGTGAGTGATCGTCATTTTCAATTACAATCATGATGCACAGATCAATCTTTTGATATAAACCCACTAACGCTTGTGATAACCTGCAGAATGTGTCAAGCAAACATGATTTTTAGGTAAATTTTGCATTTTGACACTGCTATGAACAACTGCATCACAAAAACTTATATAAACATTACTGACATTGATTTAATCATTTGTAAATATGACTGCTTTGTATGATCTGCAGGTAGAGTGTCAATTGTTTTAAACAACACTGCTGTGAATGAATTTATTGCAAAATAAGCACAACTGATCGTTATTTAATTCTTTGTAACCACTACCACCAAAAAGGTAATGACTGTTCTGAAATGGAAAAAAAATGAGGCTGGCAACCAGTCATGTAGGTAGTGATATTTGTAATAGACTGCAAACCAGACTAAAGTACTCACTGCCACTGTAGTACCGAAGTGGTGTCAGTAACCATTCTTTCTACACAGAGAATATTCATATAGGTACATATTCTTTTGAAAGGTTTATATTGCTTCTTTATCTTTTGTGGAAGTGTACACAGCACTGGTAGTGTCATTAGAAATCTTTTTAAAGGGTTTCACTGTAGCTGTTGAGTACATTGTTTGTCTTTGGAGTTAATTGGTAATATCCAAGGTGAATGAGGTGTTTGTCTTTGTTTTTAATATAGTTTAAATGATATTCTTTTTCCAGATTTGATTTTCATTGCTAAAGTGTTGTGTTTGTTGCTCGTTTTATGTTACAGTGATTACATCCCCCACTCCAAGCCATCACCTTAGAGAAGTCAGTTATACAATTTGTTTATAGAGTTAATCCATTTATGACATTAGTGAATAAGGTCTTTGGCTGTTGTCTCTAAATAAATTTATTCTTTTTCTGGACAAGTTTATTATGTCTTTTGATTTCATTGATTGGTACATATATCTATCTATCTATCTATATATATATATAAAGAATACAAATCATATGGCGAATAACAGTCCTTTCAAGTGTACTGGATCCAGCAAGGGATCACGTATGTCAGGGATTGATTAAGATAAATGCAATAAACTGACAACAAACAGGAGTGCTTTGGACTCTTAATGAGTCTTTTTCAAAGGCATATATAAAACATAGACAAGA